>PVJN01043399.1:0-17806 GCA_004026805.1 Lasiurus borealis | reverse complement strand
GCTTCCTCCTCATTGAGTTTTGGAAGGTTATATTTTTCTAGGAATATCTCATGTCTTGCAGGTTGTCCAATTTGTTGGAATAGAGTCGTTCATAGTATTTTTTAATCAATCCTTTGTATTTCCACAGGGTCTGTTGTTATTTCTCCTCTTTCATTTCTGATTTTGTTTATTTGGGTCTTCTCTCTTTGCTTCTTGGTGAGCTTGGCTAGAGGTCCATCAATCTTGTTTATCCTTTCAAAGAACCAGCTCTTTGTTTTGTTGATCTTTTGAATTGTTTCTTTGGTCTCCAAGTTGTTTATCTCCGCTCTGATCTTCACTATTTCCTTCCATCTGAGTACACTGGGATTTTCTTGTTGCTCTCATTCTAGCCCTTTGAGTTGTAGGGTTAGGTAATTTATTACCATTGTTTCCTGTTTTGGGCAGTAAGCATGTATGGCTATGAATTTCCCTCTCAAGACTGCTTTTACTGTGTCCCATAGATTTTGTATTGTTGTGTTGTCATTGTCATTTGTTGCCATGATGTTTTTTATTTCTTCCTTGATCTTTCTGGTTACCCAGGCATTGTTTAATAGCATGTTGTTTAGTCTCCATGTGTTTGATTTCTTTCTATTGTTTTTATTATAGTTGATTTCCAGTTTTATGCCACTGTGGTCTGAGAAAATGCTTGATATGATTTCTATCTTCTTGAATTTGAAGAAACTTTTCTTATGACACAACATATGATCTATCTTTGAAAATGACCCATGTGCACTAGTGAAGAATGTATATTCTGTGGCTTTGGGGTCAAATGTTCTGAAGATGTCAATTAATTCCATATGGTCTAGTGAGTCATTTAGGATTAACGTTTCTTTCCTGATTTTTTGTTTAGAGGATTTGTCCAATGGTGATAGTGGGGTATGAAAGTCTCCTACTATGATTATATTGCTGTCAATCTCTCCCTTAATATCCTCCAAGAGTTTTTTTTATGTATTTAGGTGCTCCTCTATTGGGTGCATATATGTTTACCAGAGTTATTTCTTCTTGGATTGTTCCCTTTAGTATTATGAAGTGGCCTAGTTTATCTTTTATTATGTCCTTCACTTTGACAACTAATTTGTCAGATATAAGTATTGCAACCCCAGCTTTTTTTTTCATTTCCATTGAAATACCATCTTCTATCCCTTCACCCTCAATCTTTGTGCATCTCTTTTCCTGAGGTTGGTTTCTTGCAGACAGCAGATATATGGATCATGTTTTCTTATCCAATCAGTTACCCTATGTCTTTTGATTGGAGCGTTTAATCCATTTACATTTAAAGTTATTATTGATAAGTACTTATCTGTTGCCATTTTTAGTCCTTACCCCGGAGTTCCTTCTTCGTTTCCTCTTTCTTTTTATTACAGCAGACCCTTTAACATGTCTTGCATTGCTGGTTTGGTGGTATTATATTCCCTTAGTCCTTTTTTGTCTGTGAAGCTTTTGATTTCACCTTCTATTTTGATTGAGAGTCTTGCAGGGTACAGTATTCTTGGATTAAGACCCTTCCTTTGCATGACTTTATATATTTCATTCTATTCCTGTCTGGCCTGATGAGTTTCTGTTGAGAAGTCAGTAGCTAGTCTTATGGGGGTTCCTTTGTAGGTAACTTTCTGTTTCTCTCTGGTTGCTTTTAAGATTCTTACTTTGTCGTCGGTGTTTGCCAATTTAATTATAATGTGCCTTGGTGTCGGTTTGTTGGGGTTCAATTTGCTTTGGACTCTGTGATCTTCTTGGATTTATGAGGGTTTTGTCTTTCCTCTATTGGGAAAATTTTCTGTTATTATTTCTTCAAACACGTTCTAATCCTTGTTCAGTTTCCACTCTTTCTGGAACTCCAATTATGCGGATGTTGTTTTGTTTCATGTTATCCCAAAGTTCCCTTAGGCTCTCCTCTTGCTTTTTAACTTATTTTTCTAGAAGCTGCTGTACTTGGATATTTTTTCCTACTGTGTCTTCTAGCTCACTGATGTGATCCTCTGCTTCTTCTAGTCTTCTTTTGATGCTTTCTATTAAGTTCTTTATAGCAGTGAGGTCATTTTTCATTTCTTCTTGATTATTCTGCTCTGCCTCTAGGTTCTTCTGCATTTCTTTTTGCTGCTTCTTCATCTCCTCTTGGGTCTTCTTCATTTCCTCTTCGCTCTTACTCAGATTGTCGATTTTGTCTTCCATTCTTTTCATCCACCTTATGATCATTTCTCTGAACTCTTTCTCTGGCAGGCTTATTTCTGCTTCTATTACATTTACTTCCTTTTCTGGTGAAACCAGCCTTTCTGTCTTATGTGGGCTGTTTCTTTTTCTGCCCATGGTCTTTCATCCTCGGATGTCTGGTTATGTAGTTCTCTCTCCTACGTTGATTGAAAGGCAAAAACTACAACACGACCAGGTACAGCACACAAGGTACTGAGTAGAAATGTATTCAAGATGTTAATAATCACAAATAAGGTGACCACCAATGAAAGACAAATTAGAGGTAAATAGAGAAAGAAGAAGAGGAAAATGAGGAAAAAAGAAAAGAAAGAAATGCCAAAATAAAATTGGGAGAGTGAGAAAAATAAATAAATAAATGAACAAAAAAATAAAATAAAATATGAAAATAAAAAGGAGAAGAAAAGAGGAAGATAAAAAAGTCAGAGAGAAAAGAAAGCGTATAAGAGAGAAAAGGGGAACACACTATAGATGTCAGGAGAAAACTCCAATAGAACAGTCACTAATCCCAATAAAGACCAGCAACCAGTACCTAGAGATTAATACAAACTGCAAATAGCAACTGGTACCGAGGTAGGTGAGGGACAAGAGAGGTAAAAAACAAAGCAAGCAGAAAGCAAAATAAAACAAGTAGAATAAACCAAAACAATCTCACACAAAATTTCAAAAAATCAATATAATCACTTTTCAGGCAAATAGCAACAAAAGGACATCGAGAAAAAACAACTTTTTGGATAGTGAAGATAAGAAGAGAGAGGTTTGTATGGACTTGTAGTAGGGGATTTGAAATTAGATATATAAATGGGGTGAAATTTTAACCAGGTAAAGAGAAAGAATATGGTGAATCTAAAGTTGGAAATGGGAAAGAGAAATAAGACAACAAAATGGGGAAAGTTAGGAGGGAAGTGTTGGCATAAAGGTAGAGTTGAGTTGGAGTAAAATTATGCTAAAGGAAAGATGAAAATAGAATCTAGAACTCTAATCCAGAAATAAAATAAAGTGAAAACAAAATGACACTTGTTTTTTTTTCCAAAAAGGTAAAGTACTAGTACTAATTAATAATACTAGTTTAAAACAAAAATGTAATAATTAAAAAGGTAAAATCAATTGAGGCGGAAAGAAAAAAAAATACTCTTTTAATAAAATATGTAAAAATGAAAAAAAATTTAAAAAAAAAGAAAAAAAATAGAATGGTCATTCACTTCTATTGTTATTCTGCTTGGCACTCCTGCTTCTCAGTAGGGAAGGTATTGCAGTTCCCTGTGTTCCCCTGTTGGTGTTTTAATCTCTTTATTCTTTTTTGGTTATGCGAGAGTCAATTTGTGTGTCATCCACTGGGTGGCAGTGTTTCGAAATTGATCTCTGAGACAAAGCACAGGACCTCTCTAGGCTGTGCTCATATCCTGCTACTCTGTGGTTCTCAAAGGCAGTTTGTGGGGATTTTGCAGCCCGGACACTGTAATAACTCCCAGGCTGTCCCTCTGCCCCAGGAAAAAAAGAGTCGTTTTCCAGAGCTCCCCTCTGTCAACAGCTCGGAGAGCTTGCCTCCACACTTAGGGATCATGCCCTGCCCACCTCCATGGACCTCTCCAGAGGCAGCTTTCCCGCAGCCCAGCTCCCACAGCGTGGGCATCTCTGCCCTGAGGGGATAAGAGACCTCACCCTGTCCCAGGCGAAATCCGACCTTTCCTTGCGCTGTGTGGATCTCAATCCCGGCCCATGCGTCTGCGCCACCCAGAGAGCCATGCTGTTCGGTGGGTGCCTCCACCAGCCGCAGCTTTCAGACCTCCGCAGACATCCACCTCCCTCTTATCTCAGGCGAAATCTGACCTTTCCATGTGCTCTGTGTGTTTTGTTTTGTTTTGTTTCCTGTCTCTTTGTTGAAGATCTCACAAAGTTTATCTGCTCTTCCCCTAAATTCATTGAGCATCCTTATAACCAATGTTTGGAACTCTGCATGAAGATTGCATGTCCCCATTTTGTATAGTTATTTTTCTGGAGTTTTGTCCTGTACTTTCATTTGAGTCATGTTTCTTTGTCTCTTCATTTCCGCAGTCCCCCTGTGTCTGTTTCTATGCAACTGCTACATCTCCAGTTTTGGTGTAGTGGTCTTATGTTGTACGTATCTTGTAGGATGCAATTGTATAGCCTCCCCTATCACTTGAGTTGGGCATTCCCCCTTCTGTGTGGTCTGTGTACACACTCTTATTGTGGTGGAGCCTTAATTACTATTGCCATCTCAGTGGGAGGGAATTACCCCCAGGATGATTGGCTGTGAGAACTGGCTGCTATCACTGTGGAAGATCAGCTTTGCAGGGGCTAAGCCCATGGAGCAGGGTTCTGGTACCCACTGAGTCCACTCCTTGAGTGTATCACTTGTGAAGGTGGTTGGTGGTGCTTCTATGTGGTCTGAAGCTGTCCACTGAGTACACTTTGTTCTGAGGCTTTTCAGGAGATACAGACCACAGTCAGCGGCCATCTGTGGCCTGCCAGGAACCACCTGGTATGAGCTACAAAGCAACCTTCAGATGGCTGTTACTTATGCTGGGCTTGGAGGTGCACAGGAGAAATGAAGCTGCAAATGAAGGCCAGCTGCCACTATTGCTAAGCCCAAGGACACTTAGTGAAAGATATGCAGTATGCTGAGACCAGATGCTGCTTGCTTGAGAGATTTTAGGAAGCTCCAAAGCATGAACTAAGACAAGCATTTGTATGGAAAAGCCAGTGAAAACTCCTTAGGTGGGCCCACAAGTTGAATGGGGTGGGTTGGGAACCACCAGGGCAGTGCAAATTATGTTAGCCGGGTTGATGGAGAATCAGATATGGCACCCTCCTACATCTCTGTTGGGGAAGGACTCAAGAAAGGAACAATGGCCTCTGCCAGCACTTTGCCTGGAAGAAAGCTGCCCCTCTAGGTCTTGTCCTGATACCAGACAATTCAGTTTATTCCCACGTGTCCTTGGTGTTTTTCAAGCTGCTGCTCCAGCACTGGATCTGCTGATAGAGTGAGTCTGAGTCTTATGACAGTTATGTCTTACAAAGACAGTGCTTCTCAACATCCCTTTAATACAGTTCCTCATGTTGTGGTAACCCCCAACCATAAAGTTATTTCTGTTGCTACTTCATAACTGTAATTTTGCTACTGTTATGAATTATAATGTAAATATCTGAAATGCTCAATGCATTTTCATTGTTACAAATTGAATATAATTAAAGCATAGTGATTAATCACAAAAACAATATATAATTATATGTTGTGAAATATTTACTTCTAATTACAAATAAATGAAATTTTGTCTTGAAGCATGGTGTAGCATAAGTAACAGTCTTAGTAAAACAACAGTACACTACATTACTACATTTTGCAATAGTATGCATAAAAAGCCAAAGTCAGTGCAAAGATTAAGATTGCTTGTTTCTCACCAGATCAGAAATTCTCGAGGCAGTCTTTGCAAGAACGCAACCAAGATCATCTTCCAGAACAAGTCCTGTATTTAGACTTGATAGCCAACAAGCTGGAAAACCCTTTTTCACAAATATATGTTGTTGGAAATGGAATAAGACGGTGCAAGACAGTCTCAGACAGAAGAGGAATGACTGCAAATAGTTGATCCAGAATTTTGTAACTGGCATTGTAGAGAAATCAGTTCTCAGTGCATCACTATTAATAGGTTCAGTGCTCACTGAAACCGGTTTGGCTCAGTGGATAGAGTGTCAGTCTGCAGACTGAGGAGTCCCCGGTTCGATTCCAGTCCAGGGCATGTGCCTTGGTTGCAGGCACATCCCCAGTAGGGGGAGTGCAAGAGGCAGCTAATGGATGTCTCTCTCTCATCAATGTTTCTAACTCTCTATCCCTCTTCCTTCCTCTCTGTGAAAAATCAATAAAATATATTTTTAAAAAAATAATAAAATTAGTTCAGTGCTGTCTCAGGAACATCTTCAACTTTGACTGTGAATGGGCTTCTGACAAATGCAAATGGGTTGTCATAACAAATTATCTCCCATCATAACTCGAACAATGTTTTTGGCCACTGGCAACAGTAAATCCGCAGCAATGGTGTGAGGCTTCATAGCTCTGGCAGTTCTGAGTGCCACCAAATATGAAACTTCAACGGCTGCTACGTTTTGTTTGTGGTACTTGCCACTAGCATCAAAGCTGGCTTTCTTGAGTCCAACAGCTTTGCTTCTAAAATAGTTGGTATCCTTGTCAGCAAAGCTCAGATGCTTGCTACCAAAATGGTGTTTTAGTAACTCAGCTTCATAGATTCGGCTGATAGAACTTCACAACAAATAACACATTGCAGTTTCTCAATTCCTGCTGTAATTATTGAAGTAAAACCATTCTGTAAAAAAAATCCTCACTATATATATTTTTGCTTAACATTCTTCTCTACGTGATCTATTGTCATGGGAAGGTTTGCTAATGAAAATAATATAAAACAATAGCTTTAATAATACAAAAAATGATGTATAGCATAGTTCAGTCAATACAGTTCATTAAGATTCTCTGTGTTGTTGTTTTTTACATACCTGTTATTATCACAAGGGCAGTATTCACATCAACCACAGCTGAATATAAAAAGACAGATAAGCATCCAGATTAAGTTCCCATGGTACAGATTTTTTTTCAGTAGTTGATGATTTTACAGTACATGATTTTACATTTACCCAGTAATTATAATTCATGAAGTATTGTTTTACCTCCAATATTACTGCTTTCAACACAGTAGCTGCTCTCTATACATGTGTGACTGGTCCACATAAGCACATTATAGCACCAATCCTGTCACATACACATGTATTTTATGGGGTGTATGTGATGGGGTTGGCGTGATGATGTCTTCACCCGGTACTCATATGTGGATGTATCTGCATGTGGGCAGACCTTCCTGAAGATGGATAGAGGAGTGGTGACTCAGTTCCTAAGACCATTGGAAATATGTGTTTTCCAATGCTCTTAGGCGACTCCTGTGAAAGAGTCGTTTGACCCTCAAACGGGTCATGACCGACAGGTTGAGAACTGCTGCACAAAGGTAAGATTTTGATTTAACTGCCACAGGACTCTAGGCATCCTCTGTCTTACTCAACCACAGTCTTTGCTGATTTTTATAGCCAATTATGGGGACTTATTTTCCACTGCCAGAAACCTGGGCTAGGGAGCCTGGTAGGGATCTGGGATCCCCTCACTCCTCAGGGCAGGGGTGGCGGGGGAGGGCGGGAAGCTCTGCATTCAAAATATTATTTAAGATTTTTACCTGCCACACAGGTATGGATGGGGCCAACTGGTTGCACATTTTTGTCCCTCCAATCAGGATTTCATAAAATTCTAAACAATGGTTGTTCTGTAGTTTAGTTGTAATTTTGATGTTGTTGGCGGAGGATTTGAGTATGTATTTAGCTATACCACCATTTTGACTGGAGGTAATTTACTTAGAGATGTCCAGGATAAAAATTCTAATGTCCAAACTTCTTTAAAAAAAAGAAAAACCTTCTAAATGGCTGTTAGAATTCTCTTATTTAAAAAAGAATGTTTTTATTGATTTCAGAGAGATAGGGAGAGGGAGAGATGGACAGAAACATCAGTGATGAGAGGGAATAATGGATCGGCTGCCTCCTGTACATCTTCCACTGGGGATCGAACCCACAATCCCTTCATGTGCCCCGATTGGGAATCAAACCATGGCTTCCTGGTTCATAGTTGACACTCATCCACTGAGCCACATTGGATGGTCCAATTTTCCATTTAAATTCTTTTTCAATTTTGAAGACCTGTCATGGTACAATAGAAAGAACAATAAAAGACACAGGTTCAATGTTGGCATTTAAAAACTGTGTAGTTTTGTGCACATTGCTTATATGGTGTTCCTAATCTTACCTGTTTTCTATGGACTGCTGTGTAACTCACTCATCTAATTTTCATACTTCATTTTTTGGTGGGGCCCATTTAAAGTTCTTTCCCTACCCTATATTATAAACATAGTCACCTGTATTTTTATTTCTTTTACAATTTTGCCTTTATTACAGTTGGATTTTATATTTTATGAATTATGGGTATTAGTATGATAGATGCCTTTAAGTTTTGCTCTTTTAAATATATGTTTAAAATTATTTATAGAATAAACCATCCTTTTTTCAAATTCCCCTTTTCATTGCCTAATTTTTTGTAAACATAGGAATCTGTTTCTGAACTTCCAGTTCCGTTCCATTGATGTACTATTTTATGGTTACAATACAGCTTTATGGCTTTACCATATGTTCTAGTATCTGGTAGAACTATTTTACCTTCTTTGTGTGGTACATTTATTTCAGTTAGTTATGTTCCCCCCAAAACTATATTAGGATTTTGAATAAGATTACATCAAATTTATAGATTGACTCAGAGCATATTTGACACCTTCACAATATTGAGTTTCTCCTTCTGTGAATAAATCCAATATTTTAAAATAGCTACATTATCCTCAGTCACATTATTTTATTTGTTTCCTTAATCCACTTATTATTTTACATTATTGTGTTATTACTTGGTTTACTTGCTTATTTTCTGCATCTTCATCTAAGATAAATGCAGAATTTTCTAACCCTGAAATAGAATATGGAATATAATAGGAGCTCAGTAAATATTAACTTAATGATTGGATGAAATAACCTTGGATTCTCAAAGGTCTTTAGACCTTAGTTTGAGAAATTTAATTAATTTAATTTCTTAGTTATTGTTTGAGTCTTTTTTAATTGAATTCATTGAGGGTGATATTCTATATAATAAAAGCCTAATATGCTAAGTGTCTGACCATTTGTTCAACTGTTTGATATGCACTGACCACCGGGGGGCAGATGCTCTGACTGGTAAGTTATCTTGCTACTGGGGTCCAGCTGATAAAGACTGGGAAAGCTGGGGCTGGACACGCTCTGGAGCCCTCCTGTGGCTCCTCCCCAGCCCTTATGGTGCACCAGTGGGGTCCTTTAGCCTGGCCTGTGCCCTCTCACAATCTGGGACTCCTCAGGGGATGTTGGAGAGCCAGTTTTGGCCTGATCCCCACAAGCCATGCTGAATAACCCTACTGGTGCATGAATCCATGCACCGGGCTTCTAATTGGTTAATAAAATTATATAGGCTTCAGGTGTACAATTCTACCATATAATGCATCATCTGTATATTGATTGCATGGTGTGTTCATATCCCAAATCAAATCTCCTTCTATCACCATTTATTATACCCCCTATACACTTTCCTGCACTTCTCATAACTCCCTTATCCCACAGGCTATCCACCCCATTGCTTCATGATCCTCTGGAAGTGAAGAATATCAGGTTCTATTTTACTTGACCCTTGAAATTCATCTCCAATTCTCCTCCCAAGCATTCCCCAAAGTAGTCCCTGTTGCTTTATCTCCTACCTCCTGCAGCATCATTTCAGGCCCTTTGAAAGTTGCTCTCCTTCTATACAGGCCTGAAGTGCTGTTCTCCTTCCACCCAAGCCTGAAGCAGAAGATGTTTATCTTCTGCTCTTTTTCTTTTCTGTTCATGTCCAAAATATTTTGTCTAGATTTACCACTTTGATTTTCACCTAAATACTGATGAATGCCAAATCTATTTTCCTGGCTTAAATCCCTCTCTCTCTTTTTTTAAATTTATTCCAAGCCATCTAAATATGACTTGCAGGACATTTGCATATAGAAATTAGAAAGGAGTCTTAATAAGCTGCCTGTATAAGTCATACTAAACCCCACTCTTAAGACCACATCCTTCTCTGTTCCCCTCCTCCTTTTCCATTAGTCTCTTTCCTTATGAAGCCACTTCCCTCTACCTGCTTTCAATGCCAGGAAACTGGAAATGGTCCAGAAGCCACTTTCATCCTCAGTCTGTTTCTCATTAGTCAGCTTCTCCATAGGATTCCTTGTTTTTTTCTCAAATATACACCCCTTACCTTATCCACACTGCTGCTACAATGATTTCTGTTTTCTTATACAGAGTTCCTCCATAAATTTCTAATTACTTCCTTTTCATCTCAAACGGCCCCTTCTAATCTTCCAAATCTTACCATGTCCCTCTTTTACTGCAATTCTGGCTACCAGTGACCTACGGTCACATTTCTCAATTGTGTTCTGTGCTGGCCCTAACATGTTAATGTTCATCTTAAATCTACTTCATATACAGTTTTTTAGAGAGCTGATATACCTTAGTCATAACATGGAAACTTACTAGGGACACACAATGATGACTTGTAGTCAAGTTGCCCGAGGGGCTCTGCAGACATCTGGCTAACTGCCTCGTTGTAAATTACTTTTTTCTATTTTTATCATTTGTAGTGCTGGATCAATTCCAATTAGGAGTTTAATAATGAACTAATGATTTAAATAAGTTTATAAGATTAACACTGAACTGATGGTTTGAAGTAAGCCTAAATGCATACACCCACCCCCCAATTATTATGTTGCTTACTTTGGAGAATATTAAAAATAACACTGAGGAAGGCAGTTTTGTGAAGGGTGGGGGGAGGATACAGGAGGCCTAGATTCAAGGAAGAGTCTCAACTCTCCCCTATTCTTTACCAGAATGTTAAGTCAACTTTGCTCTCCTTGTCTCATTTTGCTCAAGCATCCCTTAATGATAGCAAAGCTTACCTGGACCTACACAACAATGTATAGAGAGGGTCCTTAAAATATGTTTGTTGAGTTCTTTAGAATTAACTAACTTCAATCAACTTTAATTAAAACTTGTTGCCCTGAGAAACCAACATGGTGGCATAGGTGCTGCCTTCCACAACAATTTCAAAACTACAGCTAAAAGACAGAACGATCATCATCCAGAACCACAGAAAATCTGCCTGAATTGAAATTCTACAACTAGAAGAAAAGATAGGGGCTCATGGAGACTCAGAAGACCTGCAAAAAGCTGAGTTATAGAGGCATGAGTGTGGAGAGGACAGGTGGTAGAGTGCCTGGCTGGCTTCCTCTAGCAGGAGGAAGATGGAAACTATTTCTGGGAAAGACTCATATGGGGGGAGTCAGGGCTGTTGTGAAAAGGGGGGAGTGCACAGAAACTTCAGGGAGCCGCAAAAGGCAGAGGAATGGAGGCGTGCACAAGTGCACACAGAGAAGACTGACTACTGATTGTGCTGCTGGCTTTCTTTAGCAGGAGAAAGACAGAACCTCCAACTGCACTGAAATCCAGATCCCACTGCACTGAACCCCAGATTCGGGCAAGACCCTGGGGACCTAGACTCATATAGGTCCCCAGAGTGAACAGAAACTCTGGGGAGATGCAAAATGCAAAGGTCCAGAGGTGCATGAGGGCAAGGGTGCACAGAGAAGGCTGCCAAAATTACTGAGGGACACTGAGACCCAAGGGTCTCATACGGCAGGGCTGACGGGAAGCCAAGGCCATCTGCTCAGCCCTGAGACTTTGCCCCATCTAAGCTGAACACAGAGTCTTTTGCAATTTTGCAAGTTTTGTATTGTAAGGCTGTCTCCAGCATAGAAGTTCTCCTTGTGTAGACATAGTTGATCCTCACAACCAATTGGCTTGGAGGTCTATTTCCCCCAATGATACCAACAGCAATCAAGACTTAACTACAACAGTCCACACAGTGTACACACAGTCCACAAAGGGGTGCACCAATAGAGTCCACCTCAGTTAACTGGAGAGGCAGAGCTACTGGGCTATACAGGATGCTAAGCATACAAAGCTACTCTACCAACTCAGGGGAGCAGTGAAAATGCAGAGACAAAGAAACAGAGCACAAATGAAAGAAATGGAGGAAAACAAATGACTGGATATAGAGTTCAAAACCATGGTTATAAGGTTTTTCAAGAATTTCCTAGAAAAGATGGATAAATTTAGCGAAACCCAAGAGGAGATGAAAAAGTACCAACTAGAAATTAAACATACACTAACTGAAATAAAAAACATTATACAGAGACCTAACAGCAGACTAGAGGAATGCAAGAATCAAGTCAAAGATCTGAAATACAAAGAAGCAGAAAACACTCAACTGGAAAAGCAAAAAGCAAAAAGAATCCAAAAATTTCAAGATAGTGTAAGGAGCCTCTGGGACAACCTCAAGCATATCAACATTAGAATTATGGAGATGCCAGAAGAAGAGAGAGAGCAAGATATTGAAAACCTATTTGAAAAAAATAATGACTGAAAATTTTCCCCACCTGGTGAAAGAAATAGACTTACAAATCCAGGAAGCACACAGAACCCCAAACAAAAGGAATCCGAAGAGGAACACACCAAGACACATCATAATTAAAATACCAAGAGCAAAAGACAAAGAGAGAATATTAAAAGCAGCAAGAGAAAAACAGCTAATTACCTACAAGGGAGCACCCATATGATTGTCAGCTGATTTCTCAACAGAAACTATGCAGGCCAGATGGGAGTGGCAAGAAATATTCAAAATGATGAATAGCAAGAACCTACAACTCAGATTACTCTACCCAGCAAAGCTATCATTCAGAATTGAAGGGCAGATAAAGAGCTTCACAGATAAGAAAAAAGCTAAAGGAGTTCATCAACACCAAACCAGTATTATATGAAATGCTGAAAGGTACTCTTTAAGAAAAGGAAGAAGAAGAAAAAGGTAAAGATAAAAATTAGAAAAAAAAACAAATACATATCTATCAACAAGTGAATCTAAAACTCAAGTGAATAAAAAATCTGATGAACAGAATAAACTGGTGAATATAATGGAATCAGGGGCATAGAAAGAGAGTAGACTGACAACCATCAGGAGGAAAGAGGTGAGGGGTTGCAAGGAGAAACTGGACAAAAATCATACACCTATGGATGAGAACAATGGGAGGGAGGTACAGATAGAGGGAGAGATGGGGGTCAGGTAGAGGGGAGCAATGGTGGGAAAAAGGAGGAACAATTATAATAATTCGAACAATAAAGATTTATTTAAAAGACAAAACAAAACCTTGTTGTCCTGATCTATGAGGCTCATTGGTTGTGCATCATCCCATGCAACAAAAGATTGCTGGTTTGATTCATAGTCAAGGCACATACCCAGGTCATGGGCTCGATCCCTGATAGGGGTATGCAGGAGGAGCTGATCAATGTTCTACTCTCTCATTGATGTTTCTTTCTGCCTCTCCCTTCTTCTCTTTCTGAAAACATTATATTTAAGAAAACAAAACAAAAACCCTTGCTATGTTAGAAAATAAAGGAAGCTTTAATCAAAAAGTCAATTCTGCTTTATTTGAATATGTATTATTATGTTATTTTTTCCCCAGAATCTAATTTACCTTCCTATTTATGATTTCTTTGGGTTATTGTAAAATTAGTGAACAGTTTTTGAATAGACACTCACCAATGAGAAAATTATAAAGCCAGAAGTTATGCTTGATCACAGAAGATGATAAACTTTACATGAGAAAAGTCCATGGGTTGGTAATTGATTATTGGTGCCATGGAGTGATAAACAATTTTTTAAACAATCAAATGAGAGGAGAAGTATATTTACATTGTGGAAGAAGTTTAGTTTCTGGAATGATGAACTGGTACCTCAGGTCTTGAAAATATCTTTCTCTCTGGAAGAGAATCAGTTTGTCATCAGCCAAGATACACACTCTATATTTCCTACCATTACATCTGTGTTGCATACTGATAGAACCCAGAGCAAATCAATCACAAGACTGGATCTAATCCAATATACTTTCCTTTAGCTGCTGGAAATCAGGCCTCACATTTGAGAAGATAGTTCTAGTTATAACAAATGAGATCACAAATTTGACCATTTTGTTAGAAGCCCTCTTCTAATGTTCACAGACAAAAAGGGAGGTTGCATTGAAGTTTAAATGGAAACCTCCCTTCCTGTGCACTGATTGCAATATCTGATAATACTTTCAACTTCCTTGGTGCAGAGCAGTTGCCTCATACTGAGTTCAGCTTTAGTAAGGAATAACTGGTGTAATTATAGAGAAGGCTCAGTGGCAGGAAAATAAATTAGATGAACAGGATTCATCTTGAGGCCATACACATCAATTTCACTCCAGCCATCGACCAGGTTCTAAGAATCAGACTCAAAAGCAATATTTGTTTCTACTAGTGAGAGTGGGCAATGACATGACAGCCACCACCCTCTGCATTTACAAGTTGTCTCTATATAAATATAAATCAAGAAGATGTACAACTTGGAAGAAATTCAACAAACCTAAAGTCACTCCTTTCATCATATGAGTGGAGAAATCTAGAGAAATGAGGACATTCCAATATGATATCACAATTCTTTTTTGTTTCTGTTAATCTTAAAATAAATTTACATAATATTTAGTATTTTATGATTTCCAGAGAATAGAGAGCATGCATATGGTCTAACACATGGTTATGTCACTTGATTATTAGCATACTGATGTTATGCAAATAAAGTACCTACAATTTTCAAAATAAAACCATTATTGATGATAAAGGTAATAATAATTGTCATTACCTGAAACTTCCGAGGTATAAAACATTAAATTTATGTCTTAGAATTCTCTAAAACTGCAAACTTTTATCATTTATATTTTATAGATAAAGAAATTGAAGGTCAGTGAGATTAAATCAACTGCTCTAAGTTACCCAGCTAATCAGTGATGGAATTTAGAGTTGACACAGGCCATTTTAATTACAAATTAGATACTTTACACCACGTTGTAGATAGAAGTTTTTAAAGAAGATAATATACTTGTAGTTCCCATTTTTCCTGAGTTATGTCAAGACTGCCAAGGAACAGCAATTAAAAGCCAAAGATTCTGTATCCCTGGGGGCAAGAACTGACTCAATTGTTTACCCAAGACTTAATCCATTCTAGGAAACATGGATTTTTTAAACCAGTGATTTTCAACTGGTGTATAGCAAGAATTTTTAAAACATGTAATACCTATTTAGTCAGGAGCACTGATCTCTTTGCCTTAGACTGTCAAATAAAAAAATGACAACAGCCAACACAACAATAACTGTCCAATGTGACTGAATTAAAATTATACCTCTTTTTTTCAGATTGGCAAATAAATATATATTTTTAGTGTGCTGCAGAATTTTAGTGATTAATTTATATGTGCCATCAGATGCAAAAGTTTGAAAATTGCTGTTCTAAACTAACATGACAAGGTCAAGACCAACGTTGCCAGGTGGAGGCAGCAGAGTTCAGAAGATTATTATTCTGAGCAGGAGTGTCACAGCCAAGTTGGGACAGCTTCTAAGCAGTAAAAATGCCTTGGGTTCTAGGCATGCGAAGTTGATTTTTAGCTGTACTTTTTGCCTAAACTTCGATTTACATGGGAAGTGTTTCATTTTGGAAACTTACTGAATACCTACATTACTTTTATATATATTATTTTATATATTTTTTTAATCATAAAAGGGATTTGTACAAAGGCCTTAGTAAGAAAGTAGCTATAATCTTCCATCTAAATTATCATCCAGGAGCACAGGGGAGCAAACTCATCCAATCCCATAGAACATTATAAGGCAAATGACTTGTTTTAAGTAAAGGCCAACCTTCCATTAGTCTTATCCAGGGGAGTGCATTCTATCTGGTGGGGGGCAGTACTAAAGAATATACTGGAAAACCACCTTAACTATCACCTGTTAACTCATTCTCCATGCTTAGTTCAGTGGGGAAATGGAGCAGAAAAAATACTTCTAGAAAACAAGAAATCACAGAAGTAAGGACTCCAGAGATCACCTAGCACAATGTCTGTGCTGCACAAATGTGGAAATAAGAGAGATGTTTTGTGCCACTAATTCATCGTCATGCCAGGACTAGAACACCAGACCTTCCCCTGTCAAGATTTTCACTCCCTGTATCAGGAAACATCCAATTCTAGGAGGGACAGAAAGAGGAACACCAAGGAAGAAAGAAGATTTTCACTAATTCTCCAGAAAACGTAAATGGAGAATTGAAACTAAGATTTTGGATATATCAACTATAGATAAAAACACAAGAGAATTGTATAATTTAACTCAAGTAGGTAGATAACGTCATTTTAGAATATAAAAAAAAGTTGATAACAAACATGTGACTAAGATAGAGGAATGTAAAATGTATTTTTATTTAAAAAACAACAACAACAACCAAAAACCTAATACAGTGGTACCTCGAGATACGAGTTCCGTAACCTTGAGGAGTGGGAAACAATGAGACACTCGAGTTGAGATAGACTGGTGGGTTGTGTGCAGCTGGCAGATCTGCGCCATTACTCCTATCTCAAATGTTGCTCATATTTCAAAGCAAAAATTGCTCGCTCGACGGCTCGTATCTCAAAAATCTCATATGTTAGGGCACTCGTATCTTGAGATACCACTGTATAAAATGTAGAGAACAACTATAAATCAATTAAGAAAACATACAACTGAGGAAAAATTCACCAGCCTAAAGCTATAAATAGTGTGGGAAGCATTTGATTGAGGATAAATGGCGAGAGAAGCAGAACTGATACAGTTACTGATATAGTTTTAGAATTGAGGTCATGGATGATGCTTTCCTAGTGCCCAGACCCTAAATCACAAACCTAACAAAGAGAGAGAGAGAAAAAAAGATCTAGAAGTAGCAAGGAATTCCACCCTGGACATTGGCTCATTTAGAAATAGAACATCTAATTCATTGCTTGACTTATTGACAGTTTAATCTCTCAGTAAATTGAGATAGCAATGAGGTAACATTCAAGTCTTGAACTAATATAGAAGTTATCCAAAGCTTATTTTATGATAGTTATTTCTTAAAGTATGATCCATGGGACACTGAAAGTTCTCAAAGTCAAAACTACCTTCTTAATATTACTAAGACATTATTTGGCATTGTCACTGCTCTGACATTTGCATTGTTGGTACAAAAGCAATGATGGGTAAAATTACTCATACTTAGTTGTGGCTCCAAACTATCTGGTCATCATTTTGTTCTTTTCTACCACATACTCAAGTGAATAAATAAGTACACAAAGTCTACAACATAATTTAAGAATCTCCTGATGAAACAGTAACATTTATTTTGTTAAATATTGATCCTTTAGGACATATCTATTAAATATTTCTATAGGGCAAATGGGAAGTAAAGCATTCTACACATATCAAACTATAGTGATTTTCTCAGGGAAAACCACTTGCCCACTGTTTCAGATGCAAGTTCCACTATCCATATTTTGCATGAACAACATTTTTAAAATATATTTTATTGATTTTTTTTTTTTTACAGAGAGGAAGGGAGATAGAGAGAGAGTTAGAAACATTGATGAGAGAGAAACATCAATCAGCTGCTCCCTGCACACCCCTTACTGGGGATGTGCCGGCAACCAAAGTACATGCCCTTGGCTGGAATCGAACCTGGGACCCCTGGGTCTGCGATGCCCTGTCCACTGAGCCAAACCTGTTAGGGCTGCACATTTTTATTTGAAAGAACTACTAACAAACTGTATTTACTCAGATGAGAGCATTTGACAAACTTCTATTGCAATAAATGAAAGGAACGTGGCAAGTTAAAGAAATCAACTAACAATATTTGTGATTAATAATAAAATTTGAGTCAAAACCGGTTTGACTCAGTGGGTAGAGCATCGGTCTGCAGACTGAAAGGTCCCAGGTTCGATTCCAGTCAAGG
>PVJN01043398.1:0-17799 GCA_004026805.1 Lasiurus borealis | reverse complement strand
ATTTACAATAGCTACAATTTGGAAACAGCCTAGGTGCCCGTCAGCAGATGAGTGGATCAGAAAACTGTGGTACATCTACACAATGGAATTCTATGCTGCCATTAAAAAGAAGGAATTCTCACCATTTGCAGCAACCTGGATGGAACTGGAGAGCCTTATGCTTAGTGAAATAAGCCAGTCAATGAGGGAGAAGCATCACGTGATCTCACTCATTGGTGGATAATAAAGAACATTATAAACTGATGAACAAAACGATAGATACAGAGGCAGTAAAGATTCAAACAGACTGTGAAATTACAGCAGAAAGATTAAAGTTAGGTGAGGTAGATAAGAGATCAATCAAAGGACTTGTATGCATGCATATAAGCATAAGCAATGAACATAGACACTGGGGAGTTTGGGGAATGCCTGGGAAGAAGGGGGTGAAATGGGAGATATGTATAAAAAATTAAAAAAATTAAAAAAAAGAAAAGTAAGTGTCTGAAACCAAGATTACTATACTCAGTAAGGCTATCATTTGAAAGAGATGGTAAAATAAAGAGCTTCCAGACAACAAAAAGGTTAAAGGAGTTTATTACCACCAAACCAATATTGCACAAAATGCTAAAGAGACTGTTTGAGAAGAAATAGAGAGTGATAGAAATGTATGCATACAGAATTAAAATGGCAATAAATAAGTACCTATGAATAATAACTTTAAATGTGAATGGACTAAATGCTCCAATCAAAAGGCATAGGTTAGCTGAATGAATAAAAAAAAAATGACCCAATTATATACTGTCTACAAGAGACCCACCTCAGAACAAAAGACCGACACAGGATGAATGTGAAGGGATGGAAAAATTTTTTCCATGCAAATGGAAGCAAATAAAAGCTGTATAGCAATACTCATATATGACAAAATAAACTTCAAATGCAGACCACCAAAAGAAACAACAAAGGCTATTATATGAAACTGAAGGGATTTATCCAACAAGGGACTATAACTCTGATAAACATATATGCGTCCTACATAGGAGCACATAAATATATAAAAATCTTCTGGAGGGCTTTAAGGGATAGATCAACAGCAACATAGTCATAATAGGGGATTTTAACACACCGCTGTCTTCACTGGACAGATCTTACAGACAAAAAATTAACAAGAAAACAGTGATTCTAAATTAGACAGTGGATCAGAAGGGTTTAATTGATATTTATGGAACACTGGAGGCCTGATGCATGGAATATGTGCAAGAGTAGGCCTTCTTTCCTTTGGCTGCTGGCACCTGCTTCCCTCTGGCCACCAGTAGGCACCTGGGATCTGGGCTTCCCTTGCATCCCTGGTTTCATCAGGAAGGTCATATAGAAGGATGTCTAGTCTAATTAGCATATTATACTTTTATTATAGATTTCACCCCATAGCTGCACAATATACATTTTTCTCAAGTGCAAATGGAACATTCTCAAAGATAGACCACATGCTAGGGTACAAAACAAGTTTCTACAATTTCAAGAAGATTAAAATCACATGAAGTATTTTCTCAGATCACAATAAAATGAAAAATCAACTATGGTAAAAATAAAAATATATGGACAATAAATACCATGTTATTAAACAATTAATAGGTTACCAATGAGACCAAGAAAGAAAAAAAAAAAAACATTTCTGGAAACAAATGAAAGTGACCACAAAACCACAAATCTCTGGGGCACAGTGAATGTAGTCCTGAGAGGAAAATTCATAGTATTACAAGCCTACCTCAAACAAACAAACAAACAAACAAACAAAAATTAATAATAAACGATTTAACCGTACAACTTCAAGAATTAGAAAGCGAGCTATTCCAGAGTTGCTCAGATTAAATAGGAAGGAGGAAATAATAAAGATTAGAGCAAAAATTAAATGATATAGACTAAAAGAAAAAAGCCAAGAAGAGAAACCAAGAAGGCGGTATAGGTAAACATCTGAACTTGCTGCCTCACACAACTTCACAACTACAACTAAAAGACAAAACATTCATCATCCAGAACCACAGGAAGGCTGGCTGAGTGGAAATTCTATAACTATAAGGAAAGAGAAAAGCTCATTGAGACTCAGAGGAAGTGTGTAAGGCAAAGGTACGGAGGGACACATGGAGAGAGCTGGCAACTGAGTATGTGGCTGGTTTTTTCAATCTGCAGGGAGACACAAACTCCTGACTGCTCTGAACTCCAGGGAGAAACTGGACTGTCTGACAGAGGGCGGAACTTGAGGGCAGCCATTTCTCAGAGGTGCTTGCAGTGATTACCAAGGGACACTGAGACTCAGGGACCTCTGGGGGCAGGGCTAATGTGAAGCTATTGCTATTTCTTCAGCCCTGAGACTGCCCCACCCCAACTGTGAGCAGAGGCTTTTGCATATGAATGACCTGGTCCTTTGAAAGCTAAACTTACCTATCAAATTGCAGCTGAGTCAGAGAGACCCAGGACATCCAAAAGAAGGCCCACACAAGGCCTCATAGCAGCTTGCATTGCTTCACAGCTTGGCCTCATCTGAGCAACTCCAAAACCCAAACAAAAAAAAGGGATCTGCATATTTCTTTGTAGCTCCTGCTAGGTGGCCTCAGGCAGAGGCTAAATTAGATGGTGGCATAGGTGAACACCTAAACTGCTGCTTTGTACAACAATTTCAAAACTACAAGTAAAAGACAAAACAGACATCATCCAGAACCACAGGAAAGCTGGCTGAGTGGAAATTTTACAACTAGAAGAAAAGAGAGGGGTTTCTCCCAGTGATACCAACAACAATCAAGGCTTAACTACAACAAGACTGTGCACACAGCCTACAAAGGGGTGCACCAAAAGTGTCCACCTTAGATAACTGGGAGGCTGAGCCACTTGGCCCTATAGGAAGCCTAGCACACAAAGCCACTCTATCAATTCAGGGAAGCAGCCAAAATGTGCAGACAAAGATATAGGTCACAGAGGAGAAAGCAAGATGGTGGCATAGGTGAACACCTAAACTGCTGCTTTGCACAACAATTTCAAAATTTCAAATAAAAGACAAAGCAGACATCATCCAGAACCACAGAAAAGCTGGCCGAGTGGAAATTTTACAACTAGAAGAAAAGAGAGGGGTTCACGGAGACTAAGAGGAACTGCAAAAAGCTGAGATACAGATACATGTGCATGGAGAGGATTGGTGGTGGAGTGCCTGGTTGACTTCCTCTAGTAGGAGGGAGACAAAAACTCCTAACTGCACTGAACCCCAGATCCAACAGCACTGAACCACAGTTCTGGGTGAAACTCATGCTGGGGAGTCTGGACTGTCAAAAATAGGGCGGAGTGCACAGAAACTCAGGGGAGCTGCAAAAGTCAGAGGTCTAGAGGCACTTGCATGAGGGGGCACAGAGAGGGTTGCAGTGATTACTGAGGGAAACAGACCCACAGGCCTCAGAGGGTAGGGCTGATGGGAAGCCAATGCTGTCTGCTCAGCCCTGAGATTCCACCCTATCCAAACCAAGCACAGAGGCTTTTACACTTTTGCAAGTCTTGTCTCATAAGGCTGTCTCCAGCACAGAAGTCCTCCCAGTGTAGGAGGTAACTGGGGAGGCTGAGCCACTCGGCCCTATAGGCATGGGGGTCAATTCACCATGATGATACCAATAAAAATCAAGATTTAACTACAACAAGACTGTACACACAGTTCACAAAGTCATGCACAAGAGTGTCCATCTCAGATAACTCAGGAGGCGGAGCTACTGGGCCATATAGGACATATAGCATACAAAGCTACTCTACTAACTCAGGGAAGCAGTAAAAATGTGCAGGCAAAGAAACAGATCACAAACAAAAGAAATGGAGGGAAACAAACAATTGGATATAGAGTTCAAAACCATGGTTATAAGGTTTTTTTTAAGAATTTCCTAGAAAAGGTCAATAAATTTAGTGAGACCCTTGAGAATATGAAAAAGGACCAACTAGAAATTAAGCATACACTGACTAAAATTGAAAATAATATATCAGCCAAGACTGGTTTGGCTCAGTGGACAGAGCGTCGGCCTGTGGACTGAAGGGTCCCAGGTTCAATTCCGGTTGGGGGCATGTACCTTGCTTGGCACATCTCCAGTGTGGGGTGTGCAGGAGGTGGCTGATTGATGTCTCTCTCTCATTGATGTTTCTGACTTTCTATACCTCTCCCTTCCTCTCTGTGAAAAATCAATAAAATATATTTAAAAAAAAAAAGAAAATAATATATCAGAGATCCAACAGCAGACTAGAGGATCGCAAGAATTAAGTCAAAGATTTGAAATACAAAGGAGCAAAAGACACCCAATTGGAAAAGAAAAAAGGATCAGAATACGTATATGAAGATAGTGTAAGGAGCCTCTGGGACAACTTCAAGTGTACCAATATACGAATTATGGGGGTGCTAGAAGAAGAGAGAGAGCAATATACTGAAAACCTATTTGAAAAAATAATGACAGAAAACTTCCCCCACCTGGTGAAAGAAATAAAAGTCCAGGGAGCACAGAGAACTTCAAACAAAAGAAATCCAAAGAGGACCACACCAAGACACATCATAATTAAAATACCAAAAGCAGCTGAAACCGGTTTGGTTCAGTAGATAGAGTGTCGGTCTGTGGACTGAAAGGTCTTTGGTTCGATTCCAGTCAAGGGCATGTATCTTGGTTGCAGGCACATCCCCAGTGGGAGACATGTAGAAGGCGGCTGATTAATGTCTCTCTCTCATCGATGTTTCTAACTTTCTATCCTTCTCCCTTCCTCTCTGTAAAAAATCAATAAAATATATTAAAAAAATACCAAGAGCAAAAGACAAAGAGAGAATATTAAAAGCAGCAAGAGAAAAACAGTTAGTTACCTACAAGAGAGTCATATGACTGTCAGCTGATTTCTCAATAGAAACTATGCAGGCCAGTCAGGATTGAAAATATTCAAAGTGATGAATAGCAAGAACCTACAACCAAGATTGCTCTGCCCAGCAAAGCAATTAATTCAGAATTGAAGGTCAGATAAAGAGCTTCACAGGTAATAAAAAGCTTAAGGATTTCACCACCACCAAACCAGTATTATATGAAATGCTGAAAGTTATTCTTTAAGAAGAGGAGGAAGAAGAAAACGGTTTAAGATAAAAATTATGAACAACATATACATATCTATCAATAAGTGAATCTAAAAATCAAGTGAAAGTCTGTTGAACAGAATAATCTGGTGAATATAATAGAGTTGGGGGCATAGAAAGGTAGTGGACTGACAATTTTTTGGGGGGGAAAGAGGTCAGGGTGTGTGTGAAGATATTGGTAAAAAATGATACACCTAGAGATGAGGACAGTGGGAGGTGGGAGAAGGGCATGGGGTGGTGTGGGGTGGGAACTGGGTAGAGAGGAGCTATGGGGAGAAAAAAGAGGAACTGTAATAATCTAAACAATAAAGATTTTAAAAAAAGAAAAACAGAACCAAAAATATCAATGAAACCAAGAGTTACTTCTTTGAAAAGATAAAGAAGATTTTTGAACCATTAACCAGATTACTCAAGAAATAAAGAGAACAGCCAAATAAATAAAATCATAAATAAAAGTGGAGAAGTAACCTCCAAACACCATAGAAGTACAAAAGATTGTAAGAAAATAATATGAACTGTATGCCATCAAGCTGGGCAATGTGGATAAAATGAACAAATTTGTAGAAAAATACAATCTCCCAAAACTGAATCAGGAAGAATCATAAAATCTCAATAGCCAATAACAACTGATGAAATAGAGGCAGTAATAAAACTATTCCCAGCAAAGAAAAGCCCTGGTCTGGATATCTTCACAGGGGACTTTTACCAAATATTCAAAGTATATCTAACACCTACATTCCTCAAACTATTCCAAATAATCAAGAGGAAGGGCCACTTCCAAGCTCTTTATAAGAGGCCAGCATTATCCTAATTTCAAAACCAAATAAAGACACTACAAAGAAAGAGATTTACAGGTAAATATTCCCGATGAACTTTGATGCTAAAATCCTCAACAAAATATTAGTAAATCGAATCTAACAATATATTAAAAAGATCATACACCACGACCAGTGGGATTTATTTTAGAGGTGCAAGGCTGGTACAATACTCACAAATCTATAAATGTGATATATCACATAAACAAATTGAATTATAAATATCATAAGGTCATATTAATAAACACAGAAAAAGCATTAGATAAAATTTACCCAATTTTGATAAAAACTCTCAGCAAAGTGGGAATAGAGGGATCATATCTCAACATAATCAAGGCCATATATGACAAACATGCAGCCAATATCATACTCAGTGCTCAAAAATTAAAAGAATTTCCCATAAGAACAGGAACAAGACAGGGTGATCCTCTAATCTGCTGTTTGATCTCTGTATATTATTTTCAATTTCAGTCAGTGTATGCTGAATTTCTCATTGGTCCTTTTTCATCTCCTCTTGGGTCTCGCTAAGTTTATCCATCTTTTCTAGGAAATTCTTGAAAAACCTTATAACCCTGGTTTTGAACTATATATCCAGTCGTTTGTTTTCCTCCATTTCTTTATTTTTTTGATCTGTTCCTTTGTCTCCACATTTTTGCTGCTTTGTGTGTTATGTGTCCTATATGGCCCACTAGCTCTGCCTCACTAGTTATCTGAGGTGGACTCTCTTGGTGCAGCCCTTTGTGGACCGTGTGTATAGCCTTGTTGAAGTTAGGTCTTGATTGTTGTTGGTATCACTGTGGGGAATTGACCTCCGGATCCGCTGTGTCAAAGCTGGGAGAACTTCTGAGCTGGACTCCCACTTAAGACTTGCAAGATTGTAAAAGCCTCTGTGCTTGGCTTGGATGGGGCAGTCTCAGGGCTGAGCAGACAGCCTTGGCTTTCTTTCAGACATGCCTTATGCAGCCTGTGGGTCTCTGTATTCCTTGGTAATTGCTGCAGCCCTCTCTGTACACACGCGTGTGTGCCTCCAGACCTCTGCCTTTTCGGCTCCCCTGAGTTTCTGTGTGCTCTAGTGACTCGTATAAATCTGAGTCCTCAGGATCTTGCCTGAAACAGGTTCAGTGCATTCGGAAGTGGCATTTAGCGCAGTTGGCAGGTTCTGACTTCCTCCTGCTAGAGAAAGCTAGCAGCACAATCAGCAGTCAGTTCTCTCTGTGCACACTTTCACATGTACCTTCAGACCTCTGACTTTTGTGACCCCCCTAAGTTTCCCTGCATTCCTCCCTTTCACAACAGTCCAGACTCCCCCATATGAGTGTCGCCCAGAACTGGGGTTCAGTGCAGTCTGAAATGGAGTTCAGTGCATTTGGGAGTTTCTGTCTCCCTCTTGCTAGAGGAAGCCAGGCAGGACCCATGCCGTCCCCCCTCTCCACGCGTGTGTGTCTGTACCTCAGCTTTTTGCAGCTCCTCTGAGTCTCTGTGAGCCCATCTCTTTCCTTCTAGTTGTAGAATTTCTAGACATCCAGCTTTTCTGTGGTTTTGGATGATATCCATTTTGTCTTTTAGTTGTAGTTTTGAAATTGTTATGCGAAGCAGGAGTTTAGGTGTTCACCAATGCCACCATCTTGGTTTCTCCCTCAATTAATATTTGACAAAGGAGACAAGAGCATACTAAGAAGCCAAGACAGTGTCTTCAAAAATGGTGTTGGGAAATTAGACAGATACATGCACAAAAATGAAACTAGACCACCAACTTACACCATACACAACAATAAACTCAAAATAGATAAAAGACTTAAATGTATGTCATGCAGCCATACAAATCCTAGAAAAAAACCATAGCCACAAAATCTGAGAGGTCTCTTGTAGCATTATGTTTCCAGATGCATCATCTCCCAAGGCAGTGGCTGGCAAATTCACTACTCAACAGAGCCAAATATCAACAGTACAATGATTGAAATTTCTTTTGAAAGTCATTTTTTTTACACTTAAACTGCTTCAAAATACAGTTGCCCAGACTGTGTTATTTTGTGGAAGAGCCACACGTGGCTCGTGAGCCACAGTTTGCTGACCACAGTCCTAGGGTAAGGGAAACTAAGGAGAAAATAAACAAATGGGACTACATAAAAAGAAAAAGCTTCTTCATAGCAAAAGAAACCATTGACAAAAAGAAAAGGGCGCCTACTGTATGGGAGAACATATTTGGCAATGATACATCTGATAAAGGGTTCATCTCCAAAATATATAAGGAACTCATACCCTGTTTCCTCCAAAATAAGACAGTGTTTTATATTAATTTTTGCTCCTAAAGATGCGCTAGGTCTTCTTTTCAGGGGATGTTTTATTTTTCCATGAAGAAGAATACAGTACACATTTATTGTTAAACAAAAAAAGCAAAAAAAAAAAAAGGAAATTTATTATCTGTATACGGGACGGTAGTAGTTGTCATCACAATCCAGCTCACTGATAGGCTGCAGCACAGCCAGGGCTGTTCAGCCAGTGCAAGGTCTCTTTAAATCAGAAGTCAGACACCTTATGGTAGCTTAGGGGGCTTTATATTCCAGGGAGGCCTTATGTTTGAGGGAGGTCTTATTATCGGGGAGGTCTTATTTTTGGGGGATGCCTTATATTACATCAAGAGGCAAAACTGGAATGTAGATCTTATTTTGGGGGGATGTCTTACTTTCTGGGAAACAGGGTACAACTTAAAAAAAGGAAGACAAACAATCCAATTAAAAAATGGGCAAAGACCCCAAATAGACACTTCTCTGAAGGGGACACACAGATGGCCATGAAGAAATGCTCAAAGTCACTGATCAGGGAGATGTAAGTTAAAAAGATAAAGCCTCACACCTGTCAGAAAGGCTACCATCAACAAATCAACAAATGATAAGTGCTGGTGAGGATGTGGAGAAAAGGGAACCCTCATGTACTGCTGATGGGAATGCAGACTTATGCAACCATTATGGAAAACAGAATGGGGTTTCCTAAAAAAATTAAATACGAAACTACCATTTGACCCAATGATCCCACTTCTTGTAATATATTTTTAAAATCCTGAAACGCCGATTAGAAAGAATGTATGCACCCTTATGTTCATAACAGCACAATTTACAATAGCTAAGATCTGGAAACAGTCCAGTTGCCCATCAGTAGATGAATGGATAAAAAAACTAGTAATTCACACATGGAATACTACATGACAGTAAAAAAAAAAAAGGTCTCTTACACTTTGAGACAGCATGGTGGCACCTGGAATATATTGTGCTAAGTGAAATAAGCTAATCAGAGAGACAAGTATCATATGAGCTTACTCATATGTGGAATCTAATAAACAAAATAAACTGATGAATGGGGTGGATCCAGAGACAATGGAAGCATGGAACAGAGTTGGGAATCTCAGAGAGAAGATAGAAGGTGGGTGGGTTTAAAGAGATCAACCAAAGAACTTGTATGCTTATATGCATAACTTGTAGACACATAGGGTGGAGAAGGTCTGGGCCAGGGTTGGGGGTGAGCTAGAATGGATCAGTGGGGGAAAAGGGACATATGTTATACTTTCAATAATAAAGATTTAATTTAAAAAAAAAGGATATTTGTTGAGGGAAAGGTGCAGTGGTGACCAATTGAACATGGAGACAGAACGTGAAAGATTGTGCTCGGCTCTTCAATGTGACTCCCATGTGTGGGCATCCCTCCTCCCTCTGTTCTTTCCCTCCTACCTTTCTCTAAGTTTATTGTGGGTTCCTTCAGTGTGTCTTCCACCTCCTCCACTAAATCAAATCAGAACAAAACAAAGCAAACCCACACACATACAGCTCTTTGCCCTTCGACAACAAACCATGAAACAAGTGAACAAAAATAAAAGAAAAAAAATCCCAAAGCAACTTTACTCCTTTCTCCAAACAACTCTTCTGAGTTGTTTTCTCTGCCAGGAAGTTCTCCAGGGTTACAGTGGTCCTTGTAGATCTTGACATGATTAAAGGTATTTATTTTTATTATTCCAAAAAAAAGTACTGATTTTTATTGACTGACTTTGTTTGTTGCTCCATGTATGTTTGTCTTTTCCAGTTAGATTGTCACTTCTCGATGGATATAAATTGGTCGTTTTGATTCTCCCCCAAATGTCCTGGTATAAATCCAGTGTCCAAATGCTTTCAGTATGTACAGTATTCTGAGCATCTTTAAATTGCCTGGGGAGCACTGCTAGATTGTAGCATGTACTTGTGCTATAGAAGTAACAGAGAAAGCCAACAAGTACAGAATTACATTATGCTCTTGTGTATATTGTGTGTAGTATTTATACAAACAATTACCATTTCATTTAGAAGCTATGAGTATATTTTAAAAATATAAATGCCACTCAGGCCGGCCCAAGGGACAACCAAATGACTGAACAGCAGGCTGTGTGGGGTGATTAGGCCAGCAGTGGGATTAGTGAGAAACATTTAGTGTGATGTTATTATTTAATTATACTAGAGGTCTGGTGCACGAAATTCATGCATTGGGGGTGGAAGAAGGGTTTCCTCAGCCCAATCTGCACCCTCTCCAATCTGGGACTCCTCAAGGGATTTCTGACTGCCAGTTTAGGTGATCCTCATGGGACATCCCTCTCACAATCTGGGACTGCTGGCTTCCAACTGCTCACCTGCCTACCAACCTGATAACCCCCTAACCCATGTTTAGTAAACTCATTAGTCAACAGAGCCACAAACCATGGCTCGTGAGCTGCATGTGGCTCACGATCTGCAGTTTGCCAACCACTGCCCTAATCACTCCCTTGCCAGCCTGATCGATGCCTAACTGCTCCCCTGCTGGCCCAATTGTCCCCAATTGCCATCTCATGCTTGCCCAGTTGCCCCCAACTACCTTACCCTGCAGGCCTGGTCACCCCTAACTGTCCTCCCCTACTGGCCTAGTCTCTTCCAACTGCCCTTCCCTGCTGGCCTGGCTGCCTCCAACTGCCCTCTCCTGCTGGCCTGATTGCCTACAACTACCCTCCCCTGTTGGCCATCTTGTGGTGGCCATCTTTGACCACATGGGGGCAGTCATCTTGTGCAAGTGTGTGAGGGTCAATTTGCATATCACCTCTTTATTATATAGGTTATTATATTATGTTTAAAGATAGTAATATTTTTATTCTACTTATAAATATGGCTTTATTAAAAAATTAAAAGTAACATAGTAGTTAATGTTAGTACTGTCAAAATACTATTTTTTTTTGCCACCGGAGGGCACTATTGTCAAACAAAAGATGATTTTAAGTTGAAAATTTAATAAAGGTTTAAATTAAGCTTTTAAGAATCATTTATCCCATTAATGGATTAAAATGGTTAATATCAATGGGAACTGTCTTCTTATTTAATTCTGCTTCAGCTGAATTGACTATATATATATATGTATGTCATTAATAGCTGAATCACACTATTTTTTCCTAAAGTGCTCTGAGAATTTCAGCTGGAATGTGGGCATTTAGCTGAGCCATGTTAATTCACAAGAGATGAACTTGGGGAGCATTGTGGTAAATGGGAATGAAACTAGAGACTACTTAATAAACACATTTATTCCCATGATGTGCAGGGCATCATGCTGGATGTTACAGCACAAGAGAAATAACAATATCATCCCTCCCTCCAGAGATTTGTCTAAATTCTGGTTATGCAAGTGAAATAATGAAAGCAGTAGATGTGCTGTTATTGATGCACACTTACCTTATTTTTATGAATATTCTTTTTCTTTCAAATTTATTTTGTGTTAGTTTTGGTGTACAGCTTAGGGGTTTAGACAGTCATATACTTTGCATAGTGTTCCCATCAATATTTCCAGTACCCCAACTAGGACTATACATAGTTATCGCAATACTAGTGACTCTATTTCCTTTGCTTTACTTACCTCCCTCTCACTTTTGAGTATTCTTTATGTGGAATTAAGTCATCACATAAAAACTTTTTAGATAAAAGTTGAAGTGCTTGGCAACATGTGTGAAGCCTATGTTGGCTATTTATTATGTTAAATAAAATCCTTGAAAACCATGTTTTGATTATATGAGTAATGAGAAATGTGGGGAAAATTTCCAATTAAAACATGGTCTAATGAAAGGAAGCCACAAAAAGAAAAATGGTGGCAGAATAGACAAACATGTCCCGAGCCTTCTCCCTGAGCAGACAGAGAATAGCTGAGGGTCGCACAGGGAGTATTTGTGGGCGATTTAAAGTCAACTATACTCTAGACTCTCCTAGAGTCTAGGAGAAGGTGGGGGACTGCTGGACGGGGCTCCCCTGACTGGACAACTCTCAGTGCTGCCGGATTCCCTGCATGAACCACCAGCTCGAATGCAGAGACCACGCCATCTTGAAGGGGAAAGTGGATGTTTATAGAGGCCTGAAAATCGACAGCTGCAGCACCCACCCAACAGCAGCTCAAGCCCCAGAACACTGCTTTTCAATAGGCACAAACACTCAGATTCAGAGGAGCTCCACATGCCCCAAGGAAAGGTCAGATTTCTCCTGGGATAAGGTAAGTCTCTGGTCCCGCAGAACAGAAAGGTGCATACACTGGGAGCTGGAGGACCAGGAGAAATCTCCACCTAGAGAAATCCGAGTATACTGGGCAGAGTGTGATCCCTGAATGTGGAAGGAGGCCCTCAGAGCTGTTAACAGAGGGGAGCTCTAGAAAGCAACCCATTTTGATCTGACGCAGAAGGACAGCCTGGGAGCTATTAAAGTGTGCCAGCTACTTGGATAGGAACAGGAAAAGGGAACTGTGCAGACTGGCACATTTTCTTCTTCAGATCCTTGCTTCTGATTGCTAAGCCCAATACAAAGCATCACCCAGTTAGGAACACCTTGGGAGACTGCAGGGAAAACTTGTTTTTTCGAATCCTGGGAATCAGAGCAGGGAATGATGATCGGAGAACCAGCTCTGGGACAGCCCACTCCCACAAACTGCTATTGAATGCCACAGGGAAAGCAGGTTCTAAGCACAGGCTAGAGAGGACCTATTGTCTCAGAGGCCAATTCCAAAACATTTCCACCCAGGGCCTGACTCACAAATTGACTCTTGTCTAATCACAAAAGAATAAAGTAATGAAAACACACCTGCCAGCTTAAAAACTAGTGGAACACAGGGAACTGCAATATTGTCCCAACTGGGAAACAGTTGTGCGAAATATATCAATAGAGGACATGAATGCCCTTCACTACTATACACTCTATTTTTTTCTTATTTTTTCATCTGTTATTTAAGAAACTATTTTTTTTTCTTTTTTCCTCACTGGATTTTACAATTTTAATTATTGCATTTTTATTTTCAATCAGTATTATTACCACTATTATTTTACCTTTTTGAAAAAAAAAGTGTCATTTTATTTTCTCTTTATTGTACTTTGGTATTAGAGTTCTACATTCTAATATCTTTTCTGTAGCATCATTTTATTCTATCTCAACTCTACCTTTATGCCTTAACTCTCTTCCTAATTTTTCCCTTATTGTTGTCCTGTTTCTCTTACTCTTTTCCTATTTTAGATTTTTCCTATTCTTTTCTTTTTAACCCTGTTAAAATTTCACCACATTGATACATCTAATTTCCATTCCCCTGCTCCAAGTCTTTAAACATCTCTCTCTTCTCTGTCTTCACTATCCAAATAATTGTTTTTCTCTTTGTCCTTTTGTTGTTGTTTGCTTGAAAGTTGGGTATATCGATTTTTTTACACATTTTTATGAGATTGTTTTGCTTATTCTTCTTTGTTTTTTGCTTGCTTTGATTTTGTTTGTATTTACTTCCATTTTCCCTCACCTCCCTCAATGTTAGTTGTTGTTTGTAGTTTGCATTAATCTCCAAGTACTTGTAGCTGGCATTTGATAGAATTGGTGCTGTTCTATTGTAGTTTTCTCCATATATATATATATATATATATATATATATATATATATATATGTATATATATATATATAAAATTTGTTCCCCTTCTCTTCCTTACTCTCTTTCTTTTCTCTCTTATTTTTTCTTTTTCTTTTTTCTCCCTTCTCCCAATTTCATTTTGGCACTCCTTCTTGTCTTTTCTTTTCCTTTCCTTTCTCTTCTTTTCTTTTTCTTCTCTGTTCTTCTTTCTCTCATATACCTTAATTTCTCTGTCTGTTGGTCACCTTTATTTGTGGCTATTAATACTGTGAATACATTTATTTTTAGTGCCTTGTACATAGGTGTGTTGTTTTTGTGCCTTTAAATCAACATAGGAGAGAGAGAACTACATAACCAGACAATCAGAGAAGAGAGATCATGGGCAGACAAAGTAACAGTCTGTATATGAAAGAAAAGGAGGCATCGCCAGAAAAGGAAGTAAACAAAATGGAGGCAAGCAACCACCCAGAGAAAGAATTCAGAGAAATGGTCATAAGGTGGCAGAAAAAAATGGAAGACAAATTTGGCAATATGAGTAAGAACCAAGAAGAAATGAAGAAGAACCAAGAAGAAATGAAAACATGACATAGCTGCTGTAAAGAATTCAAGAGAAAGCATCAAAAGTAGACTAGAAGAAGCACAGGATGACATCACTGAGTTAGAAGACAAGGTAAAAAAAAATACCCAAGTACAGCTGCTTCTAGAAAAAAAAATTAAAAAGAAGATGAGAACCTAAGGGAACTTTGGGATAACACAAAACAAAACAACATCCACATAATAGGGGTCCCAGAAAGAGTGGAAATTGAGCAAGGAATATAAACCTGTTCAAAGAAATAATGACAGAAAACTTCCCTGATATAGGAAAGAAAAAACCCATACAAATCCAAGAAGCTCACAGAGTCCCAAGCAAAATGAACGCCAAAAGACTGACACCAAAGCACGTTATAATTAAATTGGCAAACACAAACAACAAAATAAGAATCTTAATAGCAGCCAAAACTGGTTTGGCTCAATGGATAGAGCGTTGGTCTGCAGACTGAAAGGTCCCAGGTTCGATTCCAGTCAGGGTCATGTATCTTGGTTGCAGGCACATCCCCAGTGGGTGGTGTGCTGGAGGCAGCTGATTGATGTCTCTCTCTCATCAATGTTTTTAACTGTCTATCCCTCTCCCTTCCTCTCCATAAAAAATCAATAAAATATATTTAAAAAAAGAATTAAAAAAAATCTTAAAAGCAGCCAGAGAGAGACAGAAAGTTATTTATCAACAGAAACTCATCAGACCAGAAGGGATTGGAATGAAATGAAATATACAAAGTCATGCAAAGGAAGTGACTAAATCCAAGAATGCTATACCCAGCAATGCTATCAATCAAAATTGAAGGTGAAATCAACTTCACAGACATAAAAGGATTAAGGGAATTTATTACAACCAAACCAGCAATGCAAGAAATGCTAAAGGGTCTGCTGTAAAAAAACAACAAAGAAACAGGAAGCCAAGAAGATACACAGAGGTAAAGTATAAAAATGGTGACAAATAAGTACCTATCAATAATAACTTTAAATGTAAATGGATTAAATGCTCCAATCAAAAGACATAGGGTAACAGTTTGGATAAGAAAACATAACCCTTATACCTGCTGTCTATAAGAAACCCATTTCAGAAAAAAAGATGCACAGAGACTGAGAGTTAAGGGATGGAAAATGGTTTTGCAGGCAATTGGAAAGGAAAAAAAAAAGCTGGGGTAGCAATACTTATATCTGACAAAGTATAACTCAAAGTGAATGATATAACAAGAGATAAGGAGCAATCCAACAAGAAGAAATAACTCTGGTAAACATATATGCAACCAATACAGAAGCACCCAAATACATAAAAAAAAAACCTCCTGGAGGATATCAGGAAAGAAATTGACAGCAATGCAATCATAGTAGGAGACATTAATACGCCACTATCACCATTGGACAAATCCTCTAAACAAAAAATCAGCAAAGAAACATCAAGCCTAAATGACTCACTAGAGCAGATGGAAGTAATGGACATCTTCATATCATTTCACCCCAAAGCCACAGAATATACCATCTTCTCAAGAGCAAATGGGTCATCTTCAAAGATAAACCATATGTTGGGTCATAGGAAAAGTCTCTTCAAATTGAAGAAGATAGAAATCATATCAACCATCTTCTCAGATCACAGTGGCATAAAACTGTAAATAAACTACAATAAAAACAATCCAAAGAAATCAAACACATGAACACTAAACAGCATGCTATTAAACAATGAATTGGTTATCAGAGAGATCAAAGAAGAAATTAGAAACATCATGGCAACAAATGACAATGAAAACACAACAATCCAAATCTATGGGACACAGTACAAGCAGTCTTGAGAGGGAAGTTCATAGCTCTACAAGCCTACTGAAAAACAAAAACAAAAACAAAAACAAAAAAAACAAGAAAGAATGGTAATGAATTACCTAACCCTACAACTACAAGAGTTAGAAAGAGAGCAACAAGAAAAACCCAGTGTAAGCAGTAGGAAGGAAATAGTAAAGATCAGAGCAGAGATAAACGATACAGAGACCAAAGAAACAATTAAAAAGATCAACAAAACCAAGAGCTGGTTCTTTGAAAGGATAAACAAAATTGATGGACCTCTAGCCAGGCTCACCAAGAAGCAAAGAGAGAGAACCAAATAAACAAAATCAGAAATGAAATAAAGCAGACCCTATCAAAATACAAAGGATTGTTAAAAAATACTATGAACAACTCTGTTCCAACAAACAGGACAACCTGGAGGAAATGGACATATTCCTAGAAAAATATAACCTTCCAAAACTCAATCAGGAAGAATATAAACATCTCAATAGGCCAATAACTATGGAAAAAATTGAAGCAGTCATCAAAAAGCTCCCAGCAAACAAAACCCTGGGACCAGATGGCTACAAAGGAAAGTTTTACCAAACATTCAAGGAAGAATGAAAACTTCTCCTCTGCAGACTATTCCAAAAAATTCAAGAAGAAGGAACACTTCCAAACACCTTCTATGAAGCCAGCATCACCCTAATACCAAAACCAGATAAAGAAAACACAGTGAAAGAGAATTACAGGCCAACATCCCTCATGAACATAGATGGCAAAATCCTCAACAAAATTATAGTAAATCAGATCCAGCAGTACATCAGAAATATCATATACCATGACCAAGTAGGATTTATTCGAGGAATGCAAGGATGGTACAATATCTGCAAATCAATAAACGTGACACATCACATAAACCAATTGAGAGATAAAAATCACATAGTCATATCAATTGATGTAGAAAAAGCATTTGACAAAATCCAACACCCTTTCTTGAAAAAACTCTCAGCAAGATGGGAATGGAAGTATCAAACCTTAACATCATAAATGCCATATAAGATAAACCCACAGCTAACATCATACTCAATGGGCAAAAACTAAAATCATTTCCCCTAAGAACAGGAACAAGAGAGGGATACCCACTCTCACCACTCCTGTTCGACATAGTACTGGAAGTATTAGCCATTGCAATTAGACAAGAATAAGAAATTAAAGCATCCAAATTTGAAAAGAAGAAGTAAAGCTCTCCTTATTTGCAGATGCCATGATACTGTACATAAAAAAACCAAAAGACTCCATCAAAAACTATTACACTTAATAAATAAAATCAGCAATGTAGCAGGATACAAAATTAATGCCAAGAAATGTATGGCATTTCTACACACTGATAATGAACTTACATAAAGGGATACTAAAAAAGCAATCCCATTTAAAATTGCACCAAAAAAATTAAGATAGCTAGAAATAACCTTAATGGAGGAGGTAAAACATCTATATGCAGAAAAGTACAGTGTGGGAACCTCTTTCCACGTCCCGCGTGGTTCAGGGTTCCCGGGTCAGGGTTCGGGTTCTGAAGGAGGCCGCACGCAAACGAAATAAGAGACTAGAAAATATTAATTTGGC
>PVJN01043397.1:0-17814 GCA_004026805.1 Lasiurus borealis | reverse complement strand
GGGTCATACCCAGACCCGGGCCTGCACAGGGGGAGGGCCATACCCACACCCGGGCCTGCACAGGGAGGAGGGTCATGCCCAGACCCGGGCCTGCACAGGGGGAGGGTCATACCCACACCCAGGCCTGCACAGGGGGAGGGTCATACCCAGACCCGGGCCTGCTGGGCTGGCGCAGCCGCTGTGAGTCCTGGTCACCAGGACCTTGAGCTCCGGTTGCCATGGCAATCTGTCCCCGTGTCAGGACAGCCCCTGACACGGGCATGAAGCGGAGGATGCGAAGCGGGTAGGAACGGGGCGGGGGTGGGCAGGGGGGCAGGTGTGGGCTCCATGCACGCGGGTGCGGGCTCCGTGCACGCGGGGAGGGAGGGAGTCGTGTGGGGAGAGGGGAAGGAGGGGGACAGCTGGGGGAGGAGGGGCGGTGGGGAGGAGGACGGGGTGCAGCGAGGAGGGTGGTGCTGAGACGGGAGGGGGCTCCGCGCTCCGAGAGCCGCCGCTGTCTCCTCCCTCCCGTCTCCCGGGGGACGAGCCAGCCCAGCCCCGGCGTCTGCCCGCCCCCCATCCCAGGGCGGCGGCCTCGCACGGACCCGGGCTCCAGCGCCCGGCTCAGGGGAAGGACCTGCCCGCAGCCCGCGGCTTCCTCTCGGCTGCAGCCCCGGGACCGAGCCCGGCGGAGGGTAAGGCGGAGCGGGTGCCCGCGGGCCCGGGGATGGAGGGTCGAGCCACCACCCAGGTCGCTGCGCCAGGAACCGGCCGGTGTCCTGCTCCGGTCCTGGTCCCGGTCCTGGTCCCGGTCCCCTCCCGGCTGTAGGCCAGGCAGTCGGGGTAGGGAGGAGTGCGGGGCCGGGGTGGGGGCAGGGACGGTGCCCTCGGTCCCGGCCTGGGGGGCGGAGCCAGCCCCGCGTCCCCGCCGCGCGTCCTCCCCGGACTCTGGCCTCGCCACGGTGCGCGCAGCCGGGCAGGGTCCGGAGAGCCGGGCCGAGGCGCCGGGTGCCGGGCCGGGTCCGTGGGGGCCTCGGCCCATGAGGCTGCGGCCTCCAGACACGACCCCAGGGCAGCGCGGGCCTGGGGAGGGGTCCTTCCGGGGCAGCCAAGGGCGCTCCCCACCCACCCAGCCTGGTCCCCACTGGACCCCGGGCCACGGAAAGCCTCCGGGCGCTGAACCCCCTCTTCCCCACCCCCTTCCCGGGTTACTGAGCAAGACCCCTGCCCATCCCAGGCCTGCAAGCCCCTCCTCGCCCTGGGTGGGGGTTTGGGGGGTCAGGAGCCCCTCCGGGGAGCTGAGGTCGTGCCCCTCGCCCGCAGGTGCGCCCCGAGCATGAACTGGACGGCGGCGACGTGCTGGGCGCTGCTGCTGGCCGCCTCCTTCCTGGGCGACGGCGGCGAGGCCAAGGGCGGCCGCGGCGGGGCTCGCGGCAGCGCGCGCGGAGGGGCGCGCGGAGGCGCCCGCGGGGTCCCCCGGGTGCGCGTGCGGCCGGCGCCCCGCTACGCCGGCTCCTCCCTGCGCGTGGGCGCGGCGGCGGCGGCGGCGGCGGCCGGGGCGGCGGCGGCGGCCTCCTCGGGCTCGGGCTGGCGGCGGGCGCTGGGCCCCTGGGAGGGCGGCCCGGGCGACGAGGACGCGGCGGGCGGCGGCGGCAACCGGACGGGCGTCTACAGCTTCTGGGCGTGGACGTCGGGCGCGGGGCCCGCGCGCAGCCTGCCCCTCGGCCTGCTGCTCGGCGCGGCCCTCGGCGCCCTGGGGCTGCGGCTGCCCTAGGCCTGGCGGGGCTCCAAGCCCCATCGGCCCCCCCCCCAGCCCGCACCCTCCCCGCAGGCGCAGCCCGCAGCCCACGCTCCAGGGTCCGGAAAGGCGGCCTGGGCGGTGCCGGCCAGTCCCAGCTGGAGCGGCCTCTTCTCTGCCCTGTGACCCGGGTGCCACCTCCTGCTCAGCATCCTGCCCCGGCCCCTCCCCACCCTCAGCTCCGGGAGGCCTCACCCCCCACTCACACCCAGGACAGCGTGTCCCCCAGAAAGGCCAGCGCCCCTGGCTCCTGGACCGCCCGGGCCAGCCGCCTACCATCTCTCCGGAGCGGTCTCAGACAGGTGCCAGGCCAGGCTGCTCCGGCCACTCCGTCTCCTTGGAACCCGCCCTGGACACTCGAGGGGTGTGGACGGTGTTGACCGCCAGGCGGAGAGGTGCGCAGAGGGCCGGGGTGGCCTCCCCCACAGAAGCTGGACCAAAGGAATTGATTTGGAGGAGAAGGGTCTGCTCACGGACGGGAACATGGAGAATGTCAGGTGCTGACCCTCTGGACCTCAGAGCCCAGGCTCGCCCACTCGTGGTTCTGTGGGAGTCCCCAGGACCCCCCTGCCCACGGGCCGCCCCGCCCCCGGCCCTCTGTGCAGATGCTCTGAGACCCACTGCCAGGGACTCCCTTGGAGCCGCTGTGCTCTGACTTGAAACAAGTCACTTGGTTCTTCCTGGGACCGACTTTGAAAAAAGCACGTTCTTCCCTTTCCCTTTAAACTTCGGGTTCAGATCCGGGACCCAGAGCCCTGGCCCGGCTCAGGGACTGCCACTGCCACTGCCACTGCCACCCCACAGAAGAGCCCGCCCGCCTGGCTGGCTGTGTTCCAGGCAGACGGAGAGCAAGTGGGCAGTGGCAACCCCCGGGGGCAGCACCCCCTGAAGGCAGGCTGTGGTGCCAATGGAGGAGGCTGGAGTTCTAGTCACATGACCACGGCAGTACCCGGAGGAAGGCGGAGGTGGCTGGGCCCAGGACCCAGCAAGCACACGGGGCGTGAGAGGACCCCTCAATAGGAGGAAGCTCGCAGAAGGCAGAGCTCCTGCACCACCATCTCGGGGTGTCTAAACACTCAACACTCTGAGGACAGGGCCACGGGCCGATGTTGAGGAGCTTCACGGGGTTTGCCTATGGCACCCAACACCCCATCATATAAGGCCAACCTTAGCCGCTGGGGCCTCTGTGAGCTCAGCCCTGGGAGGAGGGTGCGCAGCTCTTCACGGTATCCTCCAGCTCCACCACCACCGCACCCCAAGGCCGGGCAGCTCCCAGGCCGGCTCCTGGGACCAGCCCTCCCGGTGCTCCAGAACGTGCCCTCACGCCCTGACCTTAGGGCCCTTGCACTCCGTGAGCTGCCACCTCTCTCCCCCACAGCTGGCTCTGGTCAGGGGCAGGGGGAGAGGGGTCCCCAGGCTCTTGAGAGGACCCCAGATCAAGTGTTTTTCTCCAAAACGCACAGCAGCCTCCTGTGCCCACACTGCCAGTATTCTCGGGGTGCAGCGAGCCCAGATGCTCCTCTATCCATTCCAGACCCAGCTCGATGCTCCCTCAAACCAGTGAGCCATGGCCAAGCCCTGCCCAGGCCTCAAAGGCAGTGTGACCGTCCTGCAGCTTGATCTGCAGGCGGCAGGAAAGTCACTTCTCAGGGCTGAGCTGCTCTCCCCAGGGGCCCTGACATGTGGGCCCAGCGTGGCTGCGCCCAGCCACGGAGCTGTCCACCCGGACAACAGGCCGCGTGGTGCAGTGAGCCATCAGCTCGCTCGGGAATCGATGCCACACTCCGGTCCAGAGCTCATTTCACCCCCAGCCCTGGGAGCGCGTCTGGCGTTTGCTGGCCCTGAATCTTTGAATCCGCCCCACCCCCACCCCCACCCGCTCAGGGTTCCTGCAGGAGGCAGAGGGTGCTCAGGGTGGATCCTCTCAGGGGTGTTAGCCAGCGTTTGTGGGGTGTGAGAAACCCATAAGGGTAGTGGGACCTGGGGGGGATCCCACATAAACAGTGGGAACTAGAAGGGGAACCACATGGGTAGTGAGACCCACAGGAAGGGAAGCCCCTGGCAGCTCCAGACAAGTCAGGCCTCTCCAAGAGAGCAGCCAGGGCTACTGAGCAGGGAATCTGCCCCCCCCCCCAGCCCACCCATCCTTCCTGTCCTTTTCCTGCCCCGTGGACCCCTCAGGTGCAATGACAAGTGCTGGGAGGCACCTGGGAAGTGCCACTGTCCATCAGCTAGAAGGTGCTCAGAGCAGTGGGAGGCCTAGGTCCCCGCTGACCATACCAGAGACCCTCCCAGCCAGTATACACTTCCGAGGGGACAGGCCAGTCCTTGGGTTCTGCCGCGAGTATTGGAACCTTCTGTCCACATCTGTGTGCACATGTCAGTAACGCTGTGAAATAAACACTGTGCTGGCAACGCCGCCTCCTCATTGCAGGACCCAGGTCGCTGCATCCGGTGACACCACCTCCCCGGCTGCTAACCAGCTCGCCTCCCGCTTCTCCCTGGTGACAGGGGCCCTGGCACAAGCCCCCAAGGTGCTGAGGGCGACCGGGCCAACAACAGAGATGAGGCTTTTGGTTTAAAACATTTAAATTAGATGACAGCTGCACTCCTTCCGGGACACTGTCCGCTTCTCCGCACGAGAGGTGGGCGGGAGTGAATGTCCTCGCCAGGCCAGGCACCAGGGCTGCTCAGGGATGTGGGTGCCTGACGCCCACACCGCACGCACTGTCCCCTGGACCCAGGAGCTGGCCTGGCTGTGGGGCGGCAGGAGGGCACAGCCCCCTTCCTGGAGCAGAGGCCTTAGGGTAGCGGCTGGCAGAGAGCTGCCGGGAGAGGGAGCCCTGAGTGTCCAAACCCAGACACGAAGGTCCGGGACACTACACGTCCGCGGGTCCCAGGGCCGGGCGGGCGTCTGCGGCGGGGCGGCTCTGCAGGACGTCCCGGTCCAGCATCGCGGGGCCCAGCCGGCCGCTGCGGAAGGCCCGGAGGAAGTCCCGGGCTGCTGCCGGGTAGTTGGGCTGGATGACGTTCACGTCGCCTGAGGGAGCGGGAGGGTCTGGTGAGGAAGGGGCTCCCACGCAGGATCCCCCAGCCTGCCCTCCTGAAGGTGGGTGTCTGGGGATCAGGCACCAGGACCGACTCAAAAAGAAAACAGATGCCGAAACCGGTGTGGCTCAGTGGATAGAGCGTCCGTCTGTGGACTGAAAGGTCCCAGGTTCGATTCTGGTCAAGGGCATGTATCCTGGTTTCGGGCACATCCCCAGTAGGGGGCGTGCAGGAGGCAGCTGATCAATGTCTCTCTGTCATTGATGTTTCTAAGTCTCTATCCCTCTCCCTTTCTCTCTGTAGAAAATCAATAAAATATATTTAAAAAAAGAAAAGAAAAGAAAACAGGGCCAGCCCGGCTGCTGTCGCTCCGTGGTTGGGCTGAGTCAACCTCTGACCCAGGAAGTCACGGTTTGATTCCTGGTCAGGGCACATGCCCAGGTTGTGGGCTCAATCCCCAGTGTGGGGTGAGCAGGAGGCAGCCGATCAATGGTTCTCTCTTATCGGTGATGTTTCTATCTCTCTCTCCCTCTCTCTTTCTCTCTGAAATCAATAAAAGTAACTAATTTAAAAATAAATAAAACAGCAAGCCTTGGGAGGCTGCAGAGGAAAGTGAACATGGAGTGCACCCAGCACCGCCTGGGCCCACCGCAGGGAGGCTGGACAAGAACCCTCGCTCCCACAACAGTGTCCTCCCTGGACAGCCAGGCCCGCTCCCAGGCCAGGTCCCCTCAGCCCCGAGTCTCACCTGTGCCCGTGAGCATCTTGACCTTGTGCGTCTTCCCCAGCTTTATGGCCACCCGCTTCAGCACAGTCGCCACGTCATCGCAGGCCTCTTGCAGGCCATAGTGCTGCACGTACCTAAACAGAGCGACCGTCAGCCAGCAGGAGCCAGGGCGGCCTGAGGTCACATCTGGCTCCACAGGGACCCTGTGGGCGTGGCTGACGGTGGTGTCAGTGTAGGTGACAAGGTAGGGGGTGTGGCTGATTGTAGTGTCAGTGTAGGAGACAAGGTAGGGGGTGTGGGTGACTGCAGTGTGGGTATGGGTGACACTGGCATGAGTATGTGGGGCTGGGCCTCCTGAGGGCCCACTGTAAGTCTGTCCTCCATCTGAGTGGCCATGACCAGCTCCCTAGCCAGCCCTTGGCTGGAAGCAATGGCTGTTCAGAAGCATCAACCACCCCACCCTGAGCGGGCCCGTGGTCAGCGCGACAGGCCACTCGGATGCATGCAACTGAACCCTGAGGAATGCAGATCCTGCAGCAAACCAAGCGGTCCCTGCCCCCAATTCTGACAACCTGCCCCTGGGATACAACGGGCCCTGAGAACGACTCCCCCACCGCACATCTGAGACCTGCCACCTGCAGGGTCTCCGTCGCTGTACTTTCCAGAACCACTGCAGAACTGCGCATGTCCAAACTGGCTTCCACAAAAATGAAGCCAAAAAAGTTACATCCGAAATTCTACTTCCAGGCAAACACAGTGAAAGAGGCTGGAAGAACCCATCGGAAACAACCAAACACACACAAAACGATGGTTTTCCAGGCTCCAGACATTAGTCCCTGGAGAAGGTGAAGAAACCCTCAGTGGCCCAGCCGGGTACCCTGAGACCTGGCAGAGCCTGAGGAGAAGGCGGCGGGGGGAGAGCCAGGCAGCTAAAGGCCACACAGGAGAATTCCAGAAACCTGCAGAAGCCACCACTCGTTCAGCAGAGGAGGGATCAACACAGGAGAGGAACTCCCCAAGGCTGGAGGGCAGAGGGGAGAGACCTCGGGGCCCCTGGGTGCTGAGGAAGGGACAGGCCTGTCTCAGTCAGGGGCACCATTCTGGACCCACAGGCCGCCTGAAAGGACCACCATGCTTCCAAACAACTGCCCCAGAACCAATCCAGGGTTTTCTGTAAGAATACAAAGATACCGTCACTGAAAAGGTAAAATCAAAATGCCTGCCATCCAGGCAAAATGGATCTGGCTCACAGAGCAGAAAACAGACCCGCTGAGAGGAAATCAATCAGACGCCAGATCAGCCGCCAGAGACACAGAAGATATAAAAAACGATCCACCTCCAAATTCTAGGGGTGGGCACTATGGAACATGCTGGAGAGAAGGACCGAGCATCGCTGAGCAGGGGACAGTGTTGCGCCAACACGTGGTAACTGCTGTCCTGAGGGGAGATCAGCTCAGGAACACCAATGGCTGCAAATCACCATATTTGCTAAAAACTGCAAAGCGACAGAAGAGCCAAGAACTCAATGAGCTGAAGAAAAGGGCACCAGGACCCATCGTCTTAACTGCTCGAGTATGAAACAGTTGGGGCGCTGTATGATCCATTCATAGAAAAATCTAGAAAAGGACAGAAAGCAGAAGGCCCCTGGGGAGGAGGGATTACAAAGCAGCTTCACAGCTGTGTCTGTATCAAACGCATCCTCTACATACACTTTAAATTAGCGGTCGCCAGCCTTTCGGACCTCACGGCCCACCAGTGGCCAGTGGACCACAGACTGTTGTTTGTCTGCAATGCGCTAGCAGTGCCACTGTGAGAACCACGCTAGCACAGGAGAGAGGATGGGCTGACCTGCCCCGCGTCCAGCACTCACCCAAAGAGCTGGTGCCGGTTGAGGGTGTAGAGAAGGTAGTCGGCCAGAGTCTCCTCCCCAACCAGGTGGTCCAACACGGTTCCTGGAAACAGGCAGTGAGGGTGAGTGCCCGCCCTCGGTCTCAGCCAGCGGCTGCAAGGAGAAGGCCAAGCCCAGACCTGGCCATTCTGCCCGGCTGGAGCAGGGACAGCGCGGAGGGTTAGCGTGGCCTGCGGGTCAGCGTGGCACGACCACGGGGCCGGGGCTACACGGGCTGCAGGTGGGGCCCGGAGGGTGGCTCACCACAGAGGGCCAGCTTTAGGCCCGTCTCCACGCTCTCAATCCGAGGAGCCAGCACCCCAGGGGTGTCCAGCAGGAACATCAGCGGCCGCTCACTCACCTGTGGGCACAGCGGGCACTTGGCTCAGCACTCGGGAAGCGTCAAGCAGCCCTCCCACCAGGCCTTCTGTGGGATAACCCCTCGAGCAGGAGACTCCCGGACGAACCTGCCCTGATGGGGGCGTTTTCACAAGCTCCTGGCTCCCCCACAGGAATCCGCTCCCATTACAGTGGTACCTCGAGATACAAGTTTAATTCGTTCCGTAACCTTGAGTTGCGGTAAACTGGTGGGTCGTGTGCAGCCGGCCGATCCGCGCGATGACTCCTATCTCAACTGTTGCTCGTATTTCAAAGCAAAAATCACTCGCTGGACGGCTCGTATCTCAAAAATCTCTTATGTTAGGGCACTCATATCTCGAGGTACCACTGTAATTTGGAGATAACAGCAAGAGCCCCCCAACCCCACCTTTTCCTCCCAGGAGGAAGGAGATGTGCAGAGAAGAGAGGTCATGCAACTCGGCTCTGCCCTGGCTGCTTTCTGACCTCGGGCACGTGACGCAACTCCTCTGTGCCTCAGTTTGCTTATCTGGAAACAGGGACAAGTGTGCCCTCCCCACAGGGCCGGTGTGAGGCTGGCGCAGTGCCTGGCCGTGGCGAGCGCTCTTGGGAACGGAGACTGAGGGAAAGGACAGAGACGAGCACACCACCTTGCCAGCCCCGGGGAGGTGACAGGCACCTACCTGAATTTTGTTCATGACAGCTCTGGTGATCCCAGGCTCGCCGCCCACCCTGGTGGCTTTTCCTGCAGGAGAAACGGGCTGTCAATGTACATTACACACGCCTGCGTGTCAGGCACAGCACAAGCAACGAAGCACATGGAAACCTGCAAACTTTAGTTCAGGGTTCTGCCCCAAACCAGCTCATGGCAATGACCTTTTCAAGCACATTCCCGCAATGCGCCCCCATTGCCTGCAAAGGTGCTCCAGGCCCTGTGGAGGGAAGGGGCAAGGACGTGACTGTGACGGTCAGACCACAGCTGCTCCTTTCAGCAGTCATCTCCTCCCTTCTAAACGTGACTCTGCACCCTCCTATCTGCCCCATGGTACTGCCCACAGCACTGCCCCGGGGAGGGCATCTGTGATGCTGCCCTGACCAAGGGCCAGCCTGTGCTTTGGGGCCCAGTGCAGGGTGTGTCCCAAGCAGGCTCTGAAGCCTCTCCAAATCAACTGGAGGGCAAAGGGACATGTGTGTCCACTGGCGGATGAAGGGTCAGCAAATGTGGTCCATCCACACAACGCAGTACTATCCGCCTTAGAAAATAGGAGGTCTGGCCAAAACTGGTTTGGCTCAGTGGATAGAGCGTCAGCCTGGGGACTGAAAGGTCCCAGGTTCGATTTCGGTCAAGGGCGCATGCCCGGGCTGTGGGCTTGATCCCCAGTAGGGAACGTACAGGAGGCAGCCAATCAGTGATTCTCTTTCATCATTGATGTTTCTATCTCCCTTTCCCTCTCCCTTCTTCTCAGAAATTAATAAAGACACATTTAAAAGTAAAATAAAAAACTGAAATAAAGACAAAATCACCAAAGTTAGAATCGTCATCCATGCATCAAACAGAGAGGACAAATTAAGTGTGAAATGTCACGGGAGGACGCTCTCACCGTGTAACCACACAGCGGGTGCTAACGGGGTGCTTCTGGAGGGGAGAGACAAGCTGAGGGCGGGGCCCGAGTACTTAGGGGCTGAGTTTCATCTCGGAACAAGAGCAGCTGCTGTGAAGGAAGAGGAGGGCGTCGCAACCTCAGGCGCCGTGGCCGGCAGTACCTTTCCTGAGGTGCTGTCTCCGGAGCGAGTTGATGAGCGAGGACTTGCCCACGTTGGGGACGCCGATCACCATGATGCAGAATTCCATGTTCTGCGGAGGCACAACCGTGGCCATCAGGGATGCCCCAGCCCCCCACCGGGAGCCCCAACAGCCACGCCACGGGACCCGGAGCCTCGGCCAGCTAAGGGGGAGGGAAGGTCATGCTGACAGCCCCCCTGATAGGCCCCACCCTTCCTGCAGGGGAGCAGTGAGGGGAGAGGCTCAGGTTTATGCCCAGGGCTCAGTCTGGCCCACGGTGTTTGGCAGGTGAGCCTGGGGCTCCTCAGCAGAAGGGACTGTCCCAGGGCCAGCACCGGCCCGGCCACCCACCTCTCCGCGGTGGTAGCGGTAGCTGTTTCCAACCAATTCCGTGACCGTCGGGATGACCTGCAACAACCACAAACTTGCAACAACCTGCACTTTCACGAGGAAACCGGCTTCTCCCTTAGTTTCTGGAGGTGGCACGCCCGGATTCTATCCACATCAAGGATTTAGACTGTCCTATGGTGGGGGACTACCTGTGCCCTGTCCTGTCCCATCCCACGTGGGTGACGATTCCTTGTAAGAAAGGTGCACACCAGCCAGTGAAATTCTCTGACACAACTGGCACAAATCGGGTCCTACCCTTTCCAAAGGCCTCCTACTAGTAACCAGAGTGTATTTTACAGCCTAACTCCGCCCCTTCAGACTGTCGGACTGTCCAGGCCCCATCTGCTCTGGGCAGCGGGAGACAAGTGTGCCCTGGGAATCCCAACGAATCCCAGGCCTCCAAAACTCTGTGGGTGCCTCCAAAACTCTCCTGCTATGAAAGCAGCACATTTTGCAGTGTTTTCTCGAAGTGCGTCGGCAGGAGCATTTGAGTGTAAAACAGAAAAGCCCACCTGCTTGATGTTTTCATCCTTGACACAGTTGGTAAAAATGACGTTTTTTAGGCCTTCTCTTTCCAAGTGTCGTATAATGTTCTGCAAGAGATATTTCTGTTTTAAATACTAAGTAAAAATAGGGGTGACATAACACCCTAAGGTCTGAGGATCTGAGACTGCCCAGGCAGGCGCTCGGGCTCAGAGCCTCTGGGACTGGGGATGCAGGGAGGATTAGGCCCCTGTGGGAGGGACTGGAGAGGGCAGCCTGGCCCACCAGTGGCCCAGAACAGCTGGCTCTGGCTCGGTGTAAGGAAAAGAGGGGAATGAGTGGCGCCATAAATTAAACATCGGAGGAGGCACGCAGACGAAGGGTGGGGTGCCAGAGAGAGCCTGCCTGACCAGCAAACTCAAGTCTGTCTCAGCAGCGACTGTCACCGGGGCCAAGCGAGCCGGGGCCGAGGCAGCTGAGGGGCCTTACCTGCTTCTCCGTCAGATCCGCCAAGTCCATTTTGTTGAGGACGAGCAAGTGAGGCTTAATGCCGAGGGTTTCCTGAAACAGAGGGTTTCGGCCCGAAAGTGGGATGTGGCAAAATTAAGGCAAAAATCCCCCATGTAGAGCTTTTACCAGCTGATTAATTTGTCTTGTTGCCCAGATTGCACCACCTCAGAAGGAAATCTTTAGAAGGAACCGTCTCAGGGCGAGCGCACACCCAGCCTCAATTTTGGGGGGCTGTGACGCCAACCCCTGTGCTTCCCTTCCCTAACTGCCACGGAGCCACAGACATCGCTTCCTGTAGAGAGGAGGCGACAGGCAGAGCGGTGGCTCTCACGTGGCTTCTCAGATGGGCATGATGGTGACAAAAACAAAGCTCAGTGGGAGGTTTTAAAATTAGATCACTGTTTGGTTGTCAAGGTACCAAAGTTCAAAATGAGTATCTGATCACTCAGAAAAGGGAAGTCCTAACTAGTGTGTCCTCGCACCATCACTGCCTCCTCCGGTGACCACTGAGGAGACCCCCAAGTCTTCTCTGCGAGCACCACTCTCCCCAAATCTCCATGTGATCACCAACCCGGAAGCTCTCCGAACCTCATCATTTGGATTTTATGGCCGCTTCATTACACAGGCAAGACTGATGAAACCCCTGGCCACTGGAGATCAAGTCAACCTCCAGCCCCTCTCCCCTCCAAGAGGTCAGGGGTTAGAAGTGGGAACCCATGTCCTGAAGGGCTTTTCTTTTCTTTTTTAAATATATTTTATTGATCGAAAGCTAGAACATCGATGAGAGAGAGAGACATCGATCAGCCACCTCCTGCACGCCCCCCACTGGGGATGTGCCCGCAACCAAGGTACATGCCCTTAACCGGAATCGAACCTGGGACCCTTCAGTCCGCAGGCCGACTCTCTATCCACTGAGCCAAACCGGTTTCAGCCCTGAAGGGCTTTTCAAAAGTCGCCTCATTAACCTAAACAAAGGATGCCTTGGTCTCTCTCATCCCTTAGGACAACATCCCAAGAGTTTTTGGAGCTTCTGCCAAGAATGGCAACAGAGGCTAAATATGTATTTCTTAATATAAGTTCCAATGTCACAACCAGCAAAGGATATCCGGGCATCATGGACCTCGATGATGCAGTCCACCAGCTTTAGGCTGCTCTGCATCTTCTTCAGCCCTGGAAAACAGAACACCTAAGGCAAGGGGTTCATGGCCTTTGGAGAGCATTACAATAAGAATGACATCACACACACAAAAAAAATAATAGTAATAATAATAATAACACCACAATCGCCTAAAAAAAAATCATCTCTAAGGGACGTGCTCAAGTAATGAGAGCTGGTAACCATTTGCTGGGCCTTTCCTTCAAGTTCAACAGCAGTGCCCTGCCTCCAACATCTCACCTCCCCCTTCTTCCCACCCCCACTCGGCCGCGTCCCTCGGGACACACACGCGCCCAGCATTGGGCAGCAGCCTGGCATGGCGGGCGGACACTGGGTCACTATTTAGGGTGAATCTGAGCGACTCTGAGGCCTGGAGCAGGACGGCCGGTGGCAGCCAGGACTCGGAGAAGAGCCGGACGGGTCCTAAAAGCCTCTTAGGGCCACATGTTGACAAACACTAACAAACTCCCAGAGAGGTTCAGGCAGAAGACAGGAAATGACTACGTTTTCAGGTGCTGCAATGAAAGCGCCTGGAAAGTTCGTTTCTGCCCCTCGTCCCTTTAGTCCTCAAAGTCATGCCCAGGAATATTGCTTCTTTTTAAAAGCAGATGTGGCTTCGGGGAACAGAGTGGCAGGAGGGCGGGCCTGGCTGGGAGTCAGGGATCAGGTCACTCCCGCCGACGCGCTCGCGGCGACCCGAGAGCAGCCGGGCACCGGGGTCGCCGGCCCCTCCTGCCTGGACCTCACCTTTGGCCATGTGGCCCGGGAACCAGCGCGCCACATCGTGACCCCCCAAAGGGAAACTCTCCCGCCAGACGGCACGGGCGGCGCTGCACAGTGCGCGCGGGGCCAGCCTCATCGCGCCGCGTCCCCGCACACCGCGCGGCGCGGGGGACCGCTCCCGCCACGGACCGCTCCGCGGGGCCAGCAACCCCGGCCGAAGGTTCCGGCCCTCGAAGGTTCCGGCCCTTGAGTGCCGCGGGGCGACCCGCGCGTGCGCACAACGCCGCCTCGCGTGGCAGGCGGTACCTAAGGGGCGGGGCCACGCGCCGGGGCGGGATTTCGGCTGTCACATTTGGTTCCTTTTCACAAACCTGGTTAAGATTTGCAAGTTTACCGTATAAATGTGTTATCCTCCCTTCTCTCCCCCCTCCCAACTACCCCAGGTTTTAATGTGGCAAACGAACCCTCTGCAAACCCTGAGTGCAGTTATTATAATGAGTTATACAGTGAGTCCTCGCTGTCCTGTGACGTGATGGGCTCCCAGCAACTGCTCAATCGCACACCGAGTTACCAAAAACTATCTCTCTAACAGGGTTTTTGAAACGAGTTCTTAAAATTCAACATGCGCAGAGATTCTCAGCACAAAAACATCCTCACGGTCAATGGTTCTCAACCTGTGGGTCGCGACCCCTTTGGGGGTCGAAAGGCACTTTCACATGGGGTCGCCCAAGACCATCGGAAAACAGATACTTACATTATGATTCATAATAGTAGCAAAATTACAGTTATGAAATCGCAATAATTTTATGGTGGGGGGTCACCACCACATGAGGAGCTGTATTAAAGGGTTGCGGCATTAGGAAGGTTGAGAACCACTGCTCACAGTGGTCTTGATGGTCTTACATTTCCTGACACTCAGCGCTAAAGGTCCCTGGGGCTGAGGCAAGCGCCCCCGGCCTGAGACTAGTCCTGCCTGGTGGCCTCCTGATGAGTCAGAACCCGGTGAGGACCCCGACCCCCAGTCTCTCTCTTCCCACCTGGGAAGCAGCCTGCACCCCGCCTCTGCCTCTGGAGAAACGCCGCATGCCTTGATGAACCTGTGAATGTTAACGACACCGAGCTGTGCATCTGAGGGGAGCTGCATCGTTTCTCAGCCTTGGACCGTGGACTGAAAACAAACCCCTGCTGAAGTCGGCGTTCCTCTCACAGCTTTCTGCCTGTAAGCTGTCCCCGCCAAACCGCTCCAGCGACACCAAGCCGTGGGCAGGAAGACCCCTTGAGGGGCGATTTGACCCAAGACAGGAAGGATAAGGGGCTATGCCAACACACCCCAACACTGCGCAGCGCGCCCCTCGCACACTCTCCTCCCTCACCCTCACAAAGCCTTGTTTGTTCACTTCCTCCAGAAATCCTCAGGAGGGGGTGCCTCCTGCGCCCTCCTATCTCCCCACTTGCTGTCCCTCAGAAACACCCGAGGATGCCCAGGACCAGGGGCAACCCCAGCACCCAGAGTGCAGGGGCCCTGCAGTTACCGGGCCAGGGGAGAGTCGAAGGCAGAAGCGTAAGAACTACTCTGGACAAGGAGGTTCTGACACCCTTTATGTGAGCCACCAGCCTCAGCAGCTGGTCACACCTGTGTCTCACTCACTTCTCCAGGAAGACTCCTCCCCCCACCCCCACCTCCACCCCAGCTCCAGCTCAGCCGTGGCCAGACCCAGCGACAGTCGTGGAAAAGGAGAGCGGCGGTAACCCGTAGCCATACACCCCAAGTCTCCAGCCGGGCCGAACAGCGGGAAGGATGGCAGCCTCCCCTGGCGAGGGAGGGCCGGGCTGGCTCAGAGCCTGGGGCCGTGCAGCTGTGCCTGCGGGTCCAGCAGCTCGATGAGCCGGTCAGCCTCCCTCCAGCCAGAGAGCAGAGCCCCGTGTGTGGTGGAGTAAAACGTCCGATGGGTGGCTTCCCCCGCAAACAGGATCTGGAGCTGCAGAGAGGGGTGGGGTTAGAATGGGGGGCTGGGGTCCGGCAACAAGCCACGTGCCTTCCACCTGGGGCTGCGGAGCGGATGGGGAGGCGGTGGCTTTGTTCTTCACCTAATCCCCCTCCCCGACGTGGCCACAAAACAAAAGAGCGGGTGCTTCTCACGGAAACAGGTTCCAACAGCAAACATTAGGGATTAAACGTGATCACAGCCAAAACCGGTTTGGCTCAGTGGACAGAGCGTCCACCTGCGGACTGAAAGGTCCCTGGTTCGATTCTGGTCAAGGGCATATACCTTGGTTTCAGGCACATCCCCAGTAGGGGGCGTGCAGGAGGCAGCTGACCGATGTCTCTCTCTCTTCGATGTTTCTATCTCTCTCCCTTCCTCTCTGTAAGAAATCAATAAAAAATATATTTAAAAAACAAAACAAAACATGATCACAGATTGGAAAATGCCACAGAGGGCCCAGGAGACAATGTGGAGAACATTCCTCCAACATGCAGACCAAAAAACAGAGAGAGCTGAGAACGGTGTGGCTCAGTGGATAGAGCGACGGCTTGCGGATTGAAAGGTCTGGGGTTCGATTCCGGCCAAGGGCATGTATCTTGGTTGTGGGCATATCCCCAGTGGGGGGCGTGCAGGAGGCGGCTGATCGATGTCTCTCTCTCATTGATGTTTCTAACTCTCTATTCCTCTCTGTAAAAAAAATCAATAAAATATATTTTTAAGAGAGAGAAAGAGAGAGAGAGAGAGAAATTAGGAGAGAAAAAGATAAGAGTATTTGAGGACCAGTCCAGAAGTCTACCATTCAAACAACAGAAGTCTTAGGGGAGCAGAGAGAAGATGAGATGATTCACAAGAACTTCGCAGCTGACTGAGGGGTGAAGGCAGCCATGTGAAGTGAGGAGTCGCCCGGCGAGGGTGGCACGCCTCTGGTCCCCGTGGGCGTTGGAAGCTAATGCTCCTCTGAGCCTCCTCAGAGTTTGGAACACTGGACACGAGGAAGAAAGGACCGCAAATGGCTTTGGACTTCCCGACAGCAACACTGGGAAATGTCCCAAATCCTGAGGGGCGTGACTCTCAAACCACGATTTTATACCCAAACGAGGAGTCTCCTACAGAAAGGTGGGTCCGTGTCTGCCGCGGGATGGTGCCTTGTGACGTCTCAGCTTGGTCACGGGGCAATGCAGCCGACCCCTCCCCCTGGGAAGCCTGTACTGAAGCCCTGGGAAGCCACACGAGCATGTGCCCTGGGGCTAAGTGTATGTAGGATTCTGATTAAAATAATACATTTTATTTTTATTTTATTTTTAAATATATTTTATTGATTTTTCACAGAGAGAAAGGGAGAGGGATAGAGAGTTAGAAACATCGATGAGAGAGAGACATCGATCAGCTGCCTCCTGCACGTCCCCTACTGGGGATGTGGGGGATGTGCCTGCAACCCAGGTACATGCCCTTGACCGGAATCGAACCTGGGACCTTTCAATCCACAGGCTGACACTCTATCCACTGAGCCAAACAGGTTCTAGCAAAACAATACATTTTAAAAGTATTCTTCATTTCAAAAAGGAAAAGGGATCCTCCTGGCCGGCGTGGCTCAGTAGTTGAGCCTTGACCTATGAACCAGGAGGTCACAGTTTGATTCCCAGTCAAGGCACACGCCCGGCTTGTGGCCTTGATCACCAGTGTGGGGTGTGCAGGAGGCGATGATTCTCTCTCATCATTGATGTTTCTGTCTCTCTCTCTCCCTTTCCCTTCTTCTCTGAAACCAATAAAAATATCAAGAAAAGGGATTCTGAGTCTCAGGGGGCCCGGCCCCACCCACACTCCCGTGTTCCAGCGGGACCCCGGTGCCTCACCCTCCAGGGGCCACATCATACCTGGGGCTTCTCTCTGTCCGCAGGCAGCGGCTGGGCCAGCAGGTCAATGTCATCCCCGGTGCTGCCCACGGCCACGTAGCTGTAGGAGCCTCTGGAGTAGGGGGCGCTGTGCCAGCGAGACCGCAGCACACTCTTGGGCGCAGGGAGCTGTGGGTTCCCTGAACCACAGAGAGGCCACACATGAGCCGGGGCTCCTCCTACAAGCCTGTGACTGGGCCTTTGTTCTCCAGGCTGAGCAGTTCAAAGTGGAAGAAACCGCCGGGAAGAAAACCAAGCCGGGAAGTGCAGGAAGAAGAGGCTCTCCCAGTCTCATCTCATCCGCTCTGTCCAACCGGGGACGCCATCACTGCATCCTCACCCCCGCCCCTCCCCGTGACCATGTGGTCACTGTGCTCTGTCTGGGCCGCCACGTCGCATCGATAAAGCCCTGACTAAGGGCAGCTGAATTATTGTGGTGGCATGTTTTAGAAGAGGGAAGTGGGAAGTGTTTGCAAAACCATTTCAGCTGCTCACAGAGGCAAACTCAGCTCTTCACTGTTAGGAAGCGCGGCTCCCCTTTAGGGACCGCACACCAAGGCACACAAGGCAGAGCCGTGCCCGCGCCCGGTCAGTACCTGTCATCTGGCGAAGCATGCGCGTCAGAGACTGAAGCACCTCCTCATCCGACAGCGTCTCCATGAACTCGGACTCCAGTCCAGCGATGAACCCGCAGAGGACGTGGGCAGGCCTACGTGGAGACACACCACCGAGACAACTCATGTGGGCTTTGCTGGAAAAATCAGTCTCTGCCCCCGTAATGATTCATGCTCTTTTTTTTTTCTTTTTTCTTTTGATTTTTTTACAGAGAGGAAGGGAGAGGAATAGAGAGTTAGAAATATCGATCAGCTGAAACCGGTTTGGCTCAGTGGATGGAGCGTTGGCCTGCAGATTGAAAGGTCCCGAGTTCGATTCAGGTCAAGGGCATGTATCTTGGTTGCAGGCACATCCCCAGTAGAGGGTGTGCAGAAGGCAGCTGATCGATGTCTCTCTCTCATCGATGTTTCTGGCTCTCTATCCCTCTCCTTTCCTCTCTGTAAAAAAACAATAAAATATATTTAAAAAAAAAAAAAAAAA
>PVJN01043396.1:0-17814 GCA_004026805.1 Lasiurus borealis | reverse complement strand
GGGGGTCTGGTGTTAGGAGCTGCACGGGGGATAGGTACGCCCCACTCTTAGAAAGGGGAGCTGTGAGGCAGCATCCCAGGTGGGGGCCTCTGTGCCCGTTGGTATCAGGGCAGCATCTTCCATGTCCCTTCCTGGGTTAGAAAGACGATTCCGGTAGCTAAGGTCATGGCATCCAGGTCATGGTCACGAGTGCCTGGTGCCGTGTTTTGGTGGGAACAGCCTTCACTGGGCTTTCCCAGGTGTCGTGTGGGTGTGCATCTTCCTCTGTTCTGTTCAAACAGAGGGTGGTCGATCCCTGTCTTGTCTATGGGAAATGGTTCATGAGTTTAAAAACATTAAAGAACATGTAAACTCCCAAGGATTCTGGGCACAGTGGGCTCTAACCCAAGGCGGCTTTTATGTGTTCAGCACGTTAGAAACCACGTTTGACACCAACGTCACCACAGAGGTCAGCGGGCGCAGCATCCTCAGCTTGACGGGCAGGCCCACCCCTCTGTCCTGGAGACTCGGCCAGTCCAGCCCTCGGCTCCAAGCGGGAGACGCCCCCTCCATGGGCAACGGGTACCCGCCTCGAGCCAACGCCAGCCGGTTCATCAACACCGAGTCGGGCCGCTATGTGTACCCTGCCCCTCTGAGGAGGCAGCTGGCGTCCAGGGGCAGCAGTGTGTGCCACGTGGACGTCTCGGACAAGGCCGGGGACGAGATGGACCTGGAGGGCCTCAGCGTGGACGCCCCCGGCTACATGAGCGACGGGGACGTGCTGAGCAAGAACATCCGGACGGATGACATCACCAGCGGGTGAGTCCTTGGGGTTTCTCTCTCCACCGAGCGGGAGGAGGCGGGGCACCTAGAGTTTGTTTATCTGCGTTGGCAGCGCTTGACATTCTCTGGAGCCCATCAGACTGCCTCCTTCACTTTCTGCCGTCCATGGCCGAGGCTGTGTGGTGTGGAGGGGCACCGTCTGGGAGAGTCACGTGACTTGGGCCCTGGTCCAGACTTGGCAGTGCCTCACTGGGTGGTCCTAGCAAGGCTCCACCTGCAGCCAGAGTGACACTGGACAACAAACCACACGGTGTCAGTTCTGTAATCAAAACCTGGCACTTAGGGTGGAGTCCGGCCTCCTCAGCATGGCCTACCTGGTCCTACGGGGTCTGGCTCTTACCTGACTCTTAGATCGCGCGGTTCTCCACCCTCCTCACCCCCTGTTTCCCCTGGTGAAGCTGTTCCTTCCCGTCCTCAGTCTCATCAAGCTCTTTCCTGCCACGGTGCCTTTGCTACACCCTCTTTTTCTCTGCCTGGATTCTGTTCCTTCTTGTCGCTCAGCGGGCATCTCTTTGCAGGAGCCCATCTGGACCTTTCAGCTTGAAGTAGTTTATGTAGCTTTGCCCCTTACCCTGTCCTCTCCATCACCCTATCCTATGTTCCTCTGAAACCTTAGTCCTGTTTCAAAGGACTCTGATTATTTGTGTGTGTTTTATGGTCTCCCCTCCTGCTCGCAATAATAAGCTCCCTGAAGCAAGGACGTTGTCTGGCTTGTGCACTGCCAAGTGCCCAGTGCCTTATACATCCGGGAGCTTACAGACATTGCGGAGTTGAAGAGCACATGGATCCATGGGCGGCAGCGCAAACCCAGCTTCTCTGTGATGAGCTGCTTGCTGCCTAAGCTGCACGGTGACCATGTGCAGACCTGGGCTCCCTCCGGTTCTTGGCTCTACTCCCCGATCGCTGTGTAAACTGAAGATGCATCTGTGTATTCCACTTGCCTGAGACTTACTCTGTTCCCCTCACTTGCACGGAAGTTTTCCGAGATCTTTCCCTCTTCTAGCATTCTAGCAGCCAGAATTATTGACCATAAAAATCAGGCATAGCCAAGACCGGTTTGGCTCAGTGGATAGAGCATCAGCTTGTGGACTGAGGGGTCCCGGGTTCGATTCCGGTTGGGGGCGTGTACCTTGCTTGCGGGTACATCTCCACAGTGGGGCGTGCAGGAGGCAGCTGATCGATGTCTCTCTCTCATCGATGTTTCTGACTTTCTGTCTCTCTTCCTTCCTCTCTGTAAAGAAATCAATTAAATATATTTTTAAAAAATCAGGCATAAAACTGATGCCACTCATTTCCATGAACACTGATCAAGAACCCATGGGTGAATCAATATGTTCATAATTGAATAATAGTTAATTCTCCCACCATGTACCAAGCCCTGTGCTAGGTGCTTTATGTATATTACCTTCTTCTGTCTTCACAGCAATCCTTCGAGGTAGGTGATATCACAATTCCCCATTTTATGGATGAGTAAACTGAGGCTCGGGAAGGTAAAGTAACTTGCCCGAGGCCCTGCAGTAGTTAAGAGGCAGAGCCCAGGCCCAGCAGCTCCAGAGCCCTGCTCCTTAGCCACTGTGCCTCACCATTGTGCCCAGTATCTCATTGCTGCGTTGAAGTAGCACAGCTGGAAGTTATTTCAAAATTAATTTACTTTTGCTTAGTTCTACCAGTCTGATTAGAAATGTTCTTTGAGCCAATTAAAAATTTGGACATAGAGGTGTTTTTGGCTCTCTGCCTGTTACTTTAGAACCATCCTATAGTGAACATTTGGATGATAGAAGCCACCAAACCCTTATAACCTAACAAATTTCTGCCATCCAGAATGACTGGGAAAGGTGATGGACTGATCAATGAAATGATCCCGTTAACCTTAGAGCATCATTTTGTGTTTCTAGTTTTTTGTAAACCTACAATTACCTATGCCTATTACTAAAATTAAACTGCCTGTGACTTAATCTTTTCATGATTAATTAGAAGACTTTTGGAATCCACCATAGCCTCAAGGTTGTCCTTATCAAATTTCACTGTCATACACTACCAAGAAGTTTTCAGGTTACTTTGCGACATTTGTATCCTGTAATCGAGTTTATTTTCTTGTTGGGTCTGTCTCTGTCTGAATCCTCAGTAGATGGTCAGTGTTGATTTTGATGTAGTACTGACAGTTTCCACAAGGTGGAGACATTGAAACACTAAAGCTTGAGCCTTGGTGAGAAAGTCCTAGTTTGCTTGGCTACTCACACCAGAGCCTTTACCCCTGCTAATAAGCACAGATGTTTACCTTTCAGCTCCTGCTCTGGGAAGCTTACTTCTTCTTCTTCTTCTTCTTTTTTTTTTTTTTTTAACAAGTGAGCCAGCTCTCAGAGCAAGTGTAGATAACGGTGCAGACATGTAAGCAAATCACCCAGTGACTGAGCCTAGAGAACCCGGGTCTGGTTTTTCTTCTCACATTCTCTTAATGTAGACATTTACCTCCCAGAGGAGGACAGAGGGGCCCGGTGGCACTTCCTGCTCCTCCTGGTTGTAACTTTCCAGGATTCAAGCTAAGCATGGCTCCCCTCTGCGGGAACGCATGAGAGTGTTTGCTCTGGGGCTACGTTATCGGTTTGCTCCACACGCCAAGACCAGGGCAAGTCATTGGATGTCCTCTGTACTCATTCCTTCTTCCTTTGATCAACACAACAGGGTTGTAGATATTGAAGGACTGGTCACGTAGCCTCTGCTTCAGAATCTGCGAAATAAGTCCTAGTACCTAGGCCACCGGTTCTCAACCTGTGGGTCGCGACCCCTTTAGGGATCGAACGACCCTTTCACAGGGGTCGCCTAAGACCATCAGAAAACACATATTTCCCATGGTCTTAGGAACCAACAGACCGCTCCTCGGTGTAGCAAAGTGTAGCAGTGTAGTTTACTGTTGTCATATGAAGACTGTTACCCGTGCTACACCACGATTCAAGACAAAATTTCATTTATTTGTAATTAGAAATAAATATTTCACAATATATAATTACATATTGTTTTTGTGATTAATCACTATGCTTTAATTATGTTCAATTTGTAACAACGAAAATACATCCTGTTCATCAGATATTTGTATTACAGTTCATAACAGTAGCAAAATTATAGTGATGAAGTAGCAATGGAAATAATTTTATGGTTGGGGGTCACCACCACGAGGAGCTGTCTTAAAGGGTCGCGGCCGTAGGAAGGTTGAGAAGCACTGACCTAGGCGATCTGTGTAGTGGAGAAAAAACAGACTGAGATGTTAGACACCAGGGGCTTAAAACCAGCTCAGCCCCTCGTGAGCTCTGTGGCCCTGGGCACGCCACCCGCTTTGCTGGGCCTGGAAGCACTGTCATTAACAGGGTCCTTAACCTTCTACGTTAGGCCTCTGTGAGTTGCATCTGATTAATGGCCAATATCTGGTAAAGCCACAGAGTCTCAGACCGGGTCTAGGTATCTTATCAACCTCCAACAGCCAGGCACTTGGAAACAATAAAATGATTCAGGTCTTCATCCAGATGTGTGTTTGGCTTCGTGGGGACAGCCTTGATGTATGAGTAATATATAAACCCCTGAGGAGGCTCTTTGAAAAGAGCTCTTGTAAAAGTTTACAGCAAGTTTATTTAGAAAGCCTGGTGTGGAGCAAATTCTGGTTTCTGAAAACCTCTGGCCTTTGTTTTTAAAATGACACCTACACATACCTCTGTTTGAGGTAACGGCTATCTTTTGATGTCTGCAGCTCATCGTCTCCACTGGATGACGTGTATCTGTGCGTATGGTTCAGGTCTACCGAAGGTGGGCCTGAAATGACATTAATAAGAACCTAGTGCGGAATGTGTGCGAGCGTGTGTGTGTGTGTATGTGTGAATTAACTCCCTGTGTGTGCCAGCCACATCTAAGGACTTTACAAGTTGCCACCTGACCTCTCCACTTCCTTTTATTAGATCGGTACATTGGGCTTTGGCTACAATGAGTAGGAAAGAGTTTAAAATAACAGATGAAGATATTTCTTACTGAGTTTTGATCTGTGAAGTCAAGCCATCCACTCATCTTCTAAGCATTCAGGGTGACATATGGTGCAGAATAAAATTAAGGAGACAGACTTAGTACCCATATGTTTGGAGAGATGATGGTTTTTCTTTTCCAAGCAGGCACTGAGCTGTATAATCTTCCAAAGTATGAATATACATCCCCTCCTGGGAAAAAAAATTGACCATTTACATTTAGCACCAGAAAATGGCTTAAGCCGAGACCGGTTTGGCTCAGTGGATAGAGCGTCGGCCTGCGGACTGAAAGGTCCCGGGTTTGATTCCGGTCGGGGGCATGTACCTGGCTTACAGGCACATCTCCAGTGTGGGGTGTGCAGGAGGCGGCTGATCGATGTCTCTCTCTCATCTATGTTTCTGACTTCCTCTCCCTTCCTCTCTGTGAAAAATCAATAAAATATATTTTTAAAAAAAGAAAAGAAAATGGTTTAAGCCCTTTTGATGGCTTCCCATTGCCTGTGGGAACAGATCTCAACTTCTTAACAGAACATGGGAGGCTCTTTAGGATCCTTCCCTCAGTCACCCTCTTGACTTAGCCCTGGTCATATCTCTCCTCAAACCCCACACGCCCCGCTGCTCTAGACTGCCTGCCATTCATTACAGAAGGCTCTTCCCTGCATTTGCAAAGCTCTGTGCCATCAGGACATGCCATGTCCTTCCTGGAATTCCTTTCCCATCAAGCGCATTGGACTGCCCCTAAAATAAACACCACCTCTCTGATGCCCTCCTGACGTTTCCAGTCAGAGTTAGCTCCGCCTCGTGCATTCCTCGCTGGTGGCTTTGGTTTACAACCAGCCTGTGGGTGAGCCTTTCACTTTGCGTGGGAAACTGTTTGAGAGGGGATGGACGGTGTTGAGGGAAAAGCGTGGTCTTAGGGACAAACAGATTTGAATTTTAGTCCTGGCTCTGCCACCTGAACTGGAACAAGTTCTTAATGGTTAGGAATTAGAGGTGAGACTTGAAAAGCACCTGACAGAATCTGAGATGCTCAAGAAATGGGCAGTGTGTGTGTGTGTGCATGCATGTGAGTGCATATATGTTTCTACTCCAAACGTGTAGGTCCTAGAAGGCAGTGCCCATTGTTTTTCAAAACTCAGAGACCAGTACTGACAGATATCTGATGATTATTTTGTGAATGGTCTATTCTGCAGCCCTACCCTCACAGGACCTTGTACTTACATAACTTGCCACCACCAGCTGTGTCACTCAATGCTTCTGTTTACAGAACACCTGGGGAAATCAGCTTCACCTCTGGTGTCTTGTGGTGTGATACATAGCTCCACCTAGTGGTCAATATAGGATGTGACGCTGTGGTTTTGATTGCTTTTAACTCTTAGGAGTCCTTATACCGGTTTACGACTGAGGTTCTGAGGAAATGGACATTGTAATAGTTGGCTTGTCTTCCGAGTGTAGCCTGCTGAGCAGTCTAGTGTGGGAGAGAAGACCGGCTTTTGAACAAGTTGTGCTTCAATGATGACATTGTAATGGCTGACGTCATCCCTGCCACGTGGCAGGGATTCCTACATCAACGGGTACCGTGTGCACACTGGTGCCTGCTGGGAGACTCGGTGCCTTAACAGCTGAGGACCCCATCCTTGCTAAAGTTCTGGTAGCTCATAAACACGTCAGGGTATGTCTTTATCAGCTCGGGCTGCCCTAGCAAAATACCATATAGCCTGCGGGCTCAGAGCAGACTTATTCCTCACAGTTCTGGAGGCGGGAAGTTCAGGATAGCAGTGCAGCGTGGTGGGGCTCCACAGAGAGCCTCCTTCCCGGCCTGCTCTGTCCTCACATGGCGGAGAGAGGAGGCTCTGGTGTGTCTTCCTCCTCTTTTGATTGCACCAATCCCATCAGGACATCATCAAACCCAAACATGTCCCAGAGGTCCCACCTCCTAGAACCATCATATCGGGGGATTGGGGCTTCAACACATGATTGGGGAGGACACAAATGTTTAATCCATAACAAGGTGTTTCATGCTCCCAGGCATCGCTTACACGTGTAACACTCTGTGCTTGGGTTGCCTTTTCATTACTGCCTACCAGTTCGCCTCCTTGCGGAAGCCTTCCCTGATTGTGTCCAAGCAGAGGCAGCGATTCTTTCCTCTGGGCTCCTGTGCACTACCCCGTTAGCACTACCTCAGAATTATGAACATCTGTGTGTGTGTGCGCGCAAGCGTGTGCTAAAATCAAACAAGGCACCCATACAACAGTAATGGGTATGGGCTCCTTCCTCATAACCAGTGCACTAAAACTCAAAGGGTAAGTCAAAGCTATCTTAGATGCTTGCGGGTCTCCATTGGCTGGCCCAGTGCCTGCCTGTTCCTTAACATGTTAAGCGCCATGTCAATCCCTGGTGACTGACACTACACTTTCCGTCTGGAAGACAGAACAGGCGGGGCGCTGGACGTGTTATTAATAAGTAGTCAGCACATATTTGCTGAATGAGTGCTCCACCTGGCCTCCAGCAGACCAAGACCAGCTGCCTGCCTCTGAATGAATATGTGCCTGAGACGGAAGCCCCTGGAGCTTGGGGCCCAGCCATGTGCTCTTCCTCTCCTTGGCCCCATCTTATACTGTCCTGTTGTTCCAGACCTTGGACCGCCTCAGCCCCACTGAACTGGACAGTGACAGTACGGGAGAAAAGAGGCAGCTCGGAGAGTGGGCCACGTGCCATGGGGTCAGGGAGATGGAAGTGCCTCTGTTCTTCTTTGTCTTCATCCGCTGACCATGATGGGACAGATGTGCGAGGTGTTTTGTCACCAGTTCAGCAGAGCACCCAGCAGGCGGCCTGTGAATCAAACACGCAGCACCCATAGCAAGAAAGACTTCCTTATCTGGTGACTGTTCCTCGTGACCTTCCCAGGCCAGACCTGAAGCGACCTTGACAGGCTGTTGTTCCTGGCACAGGGATGGGAAGGAGAGGAAGCCAAAAACTCCTTACAGCCAAAAACGCACCCCGGAGCCAAGACAAAGGGTTTTTAGGCAAGGCCGTCCTCGAAGGCGCCAGGTCATGGCAGGTTCCCACCAGGCGTGGCGGGGAGCTAGCTCTGGGGTTTGACAGGAGGGGCTCTTGTTTCTCTGGGTGGTTCCCTCTGAAATGCTCTTGGCTCGTGCAGCTCTGGGGAGGCTCATGAACTCAGGTTGCCAGTCAGCCAACTGCTGGGTGGGCCTCCGGGGGGTGGGAAGGTTTACCTGACAGCTGTGAAGACAAATCTTAGGCAAGTCACTGCACACACTCACTAGAGGTAGAATAAGGAGCCTCTAGGCCCAGAGTCACCCTCGTAGGGGTCTTTCTGTTTCCCTCTTCTCCCCTCCGTGGCTTCTCCCTGACAGGTCTTAGCAATGGACGAATTCACAGAAACCACAAACACCACTTCCTGTCTGATATTTGCCTTAGTGTTAAACATCCCAGGCAGATACCATGAGCCCTGTTTTCACAGGCTGCTCTGTAGGGGAGAGTAAGCAGGAATAGGGAGTCATGCACGGGGCAGGGTTAATCTCCCCAAGTGCTGCCCACTCAGTGGCAGCTCTCCCTGCGCGGTTGTGATGTCACGAGACACGGGCAGTGTGGCAGAAGCACGGCTCCGGCTACCAGTCTCGGTCGTCCCCGACAGCTGGAGAGGCATTAATTGCCCGCTTCTTCTTGCATCCGCCGTGGGCCCACTTGATTTACAGAGTGTGAGAAATCTATCGGGCTTTATCAGCAGCTGGAGAGGCACTCTTACCAGAGGAGAAAGAACAACTGAGCTAACAAACATGCCCAAAAGTGGAGAGATTATCCAGCATTCTCTCACTTACCCTCACCGCTGTTGGTGACTATGGATTTAGCAGGCAGAGACTGGGATTTAAAAAAAAAAAAAAGATTTATTGGCCAACAGCCCCACGGAGAAATGAAGTGTGGTCCCACCCCGACATGGCAGCCCAGACTGCCACTCATAACTAACAGCCTAGTGAGTAATGGGTGAGAGAGAGAGAGAGAGAGAGAGAGAGAGAGAGAGAGAGAGAGAGAGAGAGAGAGAGACTCATCTTCTCAGAAAACCAGGATTAGGCCCTGACTTGAATTTCCAGGGTTGCTTTGAGATTTGAATCCTGTGGGGAAGGAAAAGGAGAAGGGAACATGGGTGCTTTGGGAGAAGAAAGTCAGGCCTGAGCCCTTCCTGAGTGGTCCCTGAAGGGGCTGCTCACCCTCTGATCCTCGGCGACACCCTCCCGGTGTTGAAGCTTTCCAAAGCGCGGGCTCTCCTGGGAACTGGCAACCATTCCCTTGGCCTGCCTTCCGCGGAGGCTCCAGGCAAAAGGCAGTAAAATTCCGTTTGAACGTGTTTATTGAGTTTGTTGTGTACTAGAGACCATGCCAAAGGCACTGAGCCCACGGGGAGTGAACAAAATCCAGTCCTCAAGTGCTGATACCACGGACAGGAGCTCATGGAAAGGAGGTGTGCCCATCACTACAGGAGAGCTGAGCTGCAGAGATCAGTGGGGGAATCAGTGGATTCTGCAGGGAGAATTGACAGAAAATAAAGAGCCTACTGTGCGGTAGGGTCAGTGGGAAGAGGGTGGTTGTGGAACCGGAGCTGGATTCTGGGGCTGGCAACACCACTCCTAGCGTGTGTACAGACGCAAGCTACTGAATGCCTCGTGCCCCTCTCACAGGGGAGTTGTGGGCTCCCGTGAGATTGTGCCAGGACGGGGCACTCAGGGGATGGCACTACCCTCAGGTCTACTAGCAGCAACAGCATCTTGAAAGGTGCACCGGTGGCCAGGCTGATCCAGGTTAAGAGCAAGGGCATGAGAACATACGGATGTGGGGCATGTTTTCCCCAGAATGGTGCCTGGGAAGGATTGGAGAGGGTGGGTTGGGTCAGAAGCTATCAGGGTCCAGAGAGCGGGGACGTGGCTCTCTGTGAGGCCGAGGCCCTGGGAACAGACGCACAGAGGGTCCGAGGGACTTTTCACATGATTCAGCCTGACATGGGGTCATTTGACAAGGAGCACGAAGGTGTCAGATCAACGAGGACTATTTCCGGGTTGCAGCCTGTGCTGAAACCAGCTGGGAAGTAGTTGACCTTTGTCCTCAGCACCCACCGTTCGTTTCCGGTGCTCCCTCTTGCCTGTGGACACCCACCCAGTCCCTCTGACTGTCTCAGGCCTCAGGGGCCAGGGCTGGCTGAATGTGTAAGCAGAGCAGCCTGTGGACTGTAATTCCGGGGCCTTTGGGAAAACCCCAACCTCACAGCCTTCCTTGACTTGCCCCGGAGAAGCATGGGACCCACTGGGGGAGTTCCCCTGTGCATCAGCACTTAATTCTTTATATATATATAATTGATTTTTTACAGAGAGGAAGGGAGAGAGATAGAGAGCTAGAAACATCCATGAGAGAGAGACATCAATCAGCTGCCTCTTGCACACCCCCTACTGGGGATGTGCCCACAACCAAGATACATGCTCTTGACCGGAATCAAACCTAGGACCTTTCAGTCCACAGACCGATGCTCTATCCACTGAGCCAAACCGGTTTCAGCAAGTCAGCACTTAATTCTAACACAAGGCGGGTGGCAATAAATGTTAGCATTGAGATATGGGGGCTTCAAGGGGGAATCTGAGAATAGAGAAAGCCAGTGGGGGCCTTCTGTGTCCTTACTTCATCCTTCTGGGAAGCCAGCTTCCCTCACCTGCCCATGAAAATAATATGCCTGGAGTCGCTATAAGGAGATACCAACACATGCAAAGTGCTGGTACCATGCCTCGGGTGTTGTAGATCCTTCCAATCATCTTCGTGATAATGATGATGCCACCAAGATTAAATGGGACACTGTGTGCACATACTACCTAGTTCAGTGCATGGTGCAGGATGAGAACACTCAGTATATTTCATTCTCTTCCACCCTTACTCATTGCCAGCCCTGGAGCACTGATGGAGTTTGAGATGAGATTGTAACAGACTCACATGACTAATACAAATACCCCTAAACACTCCAGCTGACAGACAGGCAGACAGACAGCCGCTGTGCTGGGTTTGCAAACCCTGCTGTGGTGAGTCAGACTGAGCGAGGCACTCCTTCCTTTCCTTCCCACCCTCCGCACTGCCTGCTGCCTGTCGAGGTAGACTTTTTGCCCTACACAGGGCTCTTCATTGGCAAGCGACGTCAACATGGTGACATGTGGGCATGACTCAGACCGGCCCTGGGTGTTTAACAGGAGATTCCACCTTGGGTTCATTAATCAACGCTATAGAGAGACCCTGTATTTTCGTTATTTCAAATCAGCAAACATTTAACAAATATCTCCTTGGCCCCAGGCTGTTCTCTAGGGTAGGACAGATGAAACCTGTTCTTAGGGCTGCCCCATCTGGTTCTCGTTATTTTGGGGGTTCACTTTTGGTCCTTACAGGTTCTCCTCAGGATAAACTTAGGACCCGTGAGCTTGCATGTATTGAGAGGTAGTTACACATACAGGAGAAACATCCTCCAGCACTGTAGCTCTCGGTGGGTGGCGGGGATGTATTGCACCCCTTATATATGCTGAACACAGTAACCCCCAGACCCTAGCTTTATACCACATCGTTTACACTTGACCTTGACGAATAAGGAAAATTGTTACTTCATGGTTCGAAGCCCACGGAAGAGATGAAAAAGGCGGCCTGGCATTCTGTTGTTTCTTTCTCTTGGCGCCCTGGAATTTCTATGTGACTTGGTGCCTCTGTCACTTTGCTGGACATTAGTCAGCTATTCTGTCGCCTCCTTCAGGACCAACCCCTTGCAGGCGAGTTCTGGTCTGCAGGCTACTCTTTCACTGCTCGATGCTTCACAGATGTGCCAGGAATGGGGAGAAGTGGGGTGTCACAGAGGGACCCCGAGGTCCCCTTGTCCTGGGAAGCTTTTGCAGTTCTGTTATGTTTTCGTGTAGCTCCCTCTAGAAAGCCCAGTCGTAGATATAAATTTTTTATCTTACACATATAAATCACTGGGGGAATAAATACCCTTCCCAGTTATTTTTCAAGGGGCAGCAGCTACAGAGCCGCTCAACAGATTTATGATGGCAAGGTTGGAGGATCCCAAGTTCGAGTTGAGGTGAATATGAGAAGAAACATTTGGATGAGGTTGGGAGGATTTGGCCCTAGGACAGTAAGCCCATGTTGAAAGACTCAAAAAAGTAGGCCACATGTGCCTGTGCTCAGATCAAGATAAGAGACTGCAGTTTTGTTGAGCACTCATGATCCTCCCATGATGCTGCTCGGGGTCATGGGGTTCTGGAAGACAGAAGTGGAGTCAGGAGACCTGGCCTCACCGTCCTTGCTTGCCATCTGTGTGTCCTTTGGGGAAATCACCGCCTTTTCTGAGCCTGTTTCCCACCTGTTAAGTGGTAACCTTCTTCGCAGGTGCGTGGTGAGAAAGAACGGAAACAGTTTGACGCACAGAGAATAACTCAGCTTGTCAGAGTTATTGCATCCACTTGCCTTCCCCATCCTTTACTGTGCTTAGAATATTCACTGAGATGTGATCTCATGCTGTTTCTTAGTCCTAAGTATAGTGACTACACGTCTGCCAACTGGATTCCGAATTGGTCTGTGTATCAGGGTTCTCCAAAGGGAAATTTTACAACTTGAGTCCAAAGGCAGAATCCCCTCTTCCCTTGGGAATATCAACCGATAGTCTTTCCTTCCTTCCACTGATTGGGTGTGGCCCACCCCCACGCTAGAGGATAACCTGTTTTCCTTAAAGCCGATTGAATCCAATGTTCATCTCCTCTAAAACGTACCTTCGCAGAAACATCTGGACTGGTGTTTTCCCAAATACCCAGCACCATGGCTAGCCACACTGACACATAAAATTAACCATCCCCGTCAGCAAGCAGGCCTTCCAGTACGGTGCGTGGGAATGAGTCATCTGGGTCAGGAGGCAGCTGACCTGCGGCCCAGAGATGAAGAGCAGCCACATCAGCCCCGAGAAACATCTGCGAGGGCTCCGGGCTGCCGCGTCCTACCTGGGCTGTGGCCACAAATCAAGACTCTGTGCGGCCTTGGAAGCATCGTGGCATCCCTTCCAGAATCCCTGGAGTCCTGATAAGAAATCTCCCTGAGAAACGGAGGTTCCCCCCCCCCCTCTTAATCCCGAAATAGCTACGGAATGAGACAGATGCCCAGGCATGGCCGGCTCTGGAGGGCGGAGGATTCTCGAGACCACGAGTGAAATGAGAGTCCCAGTCTAATAAGGAGAGGCCCACGACTGTCGCCAGAGTCTTCCATTGGTGAATCAAGCCCCCGTTCACTTCTTGATCTTGGGACACGTGGGAAACGGGGGTCTGTGTTTCTCTCTGCTGTGTTGTCGGATTCCGGGTCCCAGGCCCCTGAGCCCTGTGCTTGTCATCGCCCGGTCATCAGTTCGGACACCAGAAATCTCGCCTACGGGAGCAGCGAAGTGTAAAGGGTGATGTTGTCAGAGACACAGGATGGAATAGACGTGGCGTTGGCTCTGAAGGAAGAAGTCACCCAGCAGCGCCTGCTAACACAGGCCCTCCCTCCTGCCTGGCACAGGCCCTCCCTCCTGCCTGGCCCGCAGCGGCCGTGCTGTGATTCCTGGCAGCCAAACTACTCGGCGGTCCCCTTTAGATGCTGGGCCCTGGGCTGAACTCTTTACGTGTAACCTCTCACTCATTCTTCAGACCAGTTCTTTGAGAGAGGGCTGTTTTTCATTCTCCTCCTGCAGTGGGAAGACCAAGATCAGAGAGGTCAAGTTGCTTGAACAGGTCACACAGGGAGTAACTGCTAGACCCACGTGTTCAACTGGGCTGCATCCACAGCCCCTTGCTCCCAGAACTCTGCCCCGTGGCTTTTCACTGTAGCTAGACCCCATGCTCTGACAGATGGGAGGCAAGGCCAGAAAGGCAGAGTGGGCACCTTCTGAACATCGGAGGCCCTGCTAACCCCCTGGGCCATTTTAAGGAGCCGTAAAGAGAGCGACACGGTGGCGTTCCGAAGGGTGAGGCGCCGAGGGCCATGCTGCACGGGAACGTGAAAATGCGTGGGGAATGCTTGCACAAGGTAACACAGGATGGCCAGGCTGTGGGGCCGCGGCCAAGGCAGATACTTGCCTTTGCCTCAAAGGCATTACTACGTGTTTCATTTCGATTAAACACCCCAGTTCTCCGGTGCAGCCTCAGAAACACTTGTGTCAACATTCCCCGGGTGCCTGCGCAGAGAGTAAATGGGGGCAAGTCCGGTTCCTTGGGTGTCGGAAATGAGAACCAATGATGCGGTCTGAGGCAGGAAGGTTGTGCTCCGGAGCCTGTTTCACACGGTGACTGAGGACTTACTGAGGTGCCTCCCCACTGCACGGCTCCTGCTGTTACAGCTCGCGGGGCTGGGTGTGTCCGTCACCTGCGCATCCAGCCTCTCTAGTCGGGGAGCCTGAACTTCTCCCGGGAACCTCTCCGCTCAGAGCCCCCACCCCCTGCACACCCAGACAAAACACACAATTACAAGCTCCGTGCCACCTGGAGACCCGAGAACCGTGCGTGGCGAGAGCTTAATTAATCGAGTGACTTTTGCTTTAACTCTGTGGGAGTTGTTAATTAAAACCGCTCAACCGTGGAGTCGGGAGAGGAGGGAGGGGAGCGCCACATTGAGGACCGCTAACAGATTGGCCTCCCTCACGCCTCTGCGGGCTGGTGCAGCTATTGTAGAAGCTGACACAGAGTTTACGGTTGAATAAACCATTCACCGGGGATACGTGTGCGGTTCCGTGGGAACGGCTTTCATTAACGTCCCGCGGCCGGGCCCTCTGGATACAAAGAACCTGCCGAGCCCCTGACCACGTCGACAAGCCAGTTAGTAATCGCAGGCGTGTAATCACAGGAAGAGGAGCAGCTACCGTTCATAGGCATTTCTGAGTGCCGAACCCTGTCTGCAGCACTTTGGGCGCATTCTCTCATTTCAGCCTCGCTGATCACCTGTTTGGTCCTCCGCCTGCTCTCCGGACGAGGACACCGCGAGAGGGCAATACCCTGCCCGAGGTCACAGAGCGGGTGGGGTAGGCAGCCAGGCTGGCCTCCACACAGGACGTAGCCGCCGTGTCCCAGGGTTCCCACTGAAGCTGTGTAAACATGTCAAAAATCTCCTCCTCCTCTTACCCCCAAACTCGTTTCTCCTCCCGAGTTTCCACATCCATGTCTCCTCCACAGCCGGAACCTAGAAGGCTCCCAGACTTTTCATTCCCTTGTCCCTGGAAGGCCGGCACTAAGTTGGCTGGTCCTGCCTCTTTGGCGTCTCCCGCCTTGTTTTCTCGTCTCCCTGCTCCTCTTTCTCCACAGAGGACTGCGGTCAAGCCTTCCTTGCCCCTGATCTCAATGCCCATCCAACAGATCCGCCCTACCTTTTGGTGAGAAATATCTTTCTAGTGCCAAGACTGGTTTGGCTCAGTGGATAGAACGTCGGCTTTCGGACTGAAAGGTCCAAGGTTCGATTCCGGTCGGGAGCATGTACCTTGCTTGCGGGCATATCTCCACTGTGGGGCGTGCAGGAGGCGGCTGATCAATGTCTCTCTCATCGATGTTTCTGACTTTCTATCTCTCTCCTTTCCTCTCTGTAATAAGTCAATAAAATATATTAAAAAAATCTTTCTAGTGTGTAGACCTGGTCACATTATCACCCAGCTCCACATTGCCTTCTCGGTAAACTCTGTTTTCCTTGCTATTTCTGATTAACAAGTGGCTCCAAAACCTAGCTTCTTGGAGCCGCCACATTCTTATGCTCACGGGGTCTCTGCATCAGGAATTGGGACAGGTACAGTGAGGGCTGGCCTGGGCTCCACCTCATCTCCAGCCTCGGCTGGGAGCTGCCAGGGCTGGCGCTGACCTGATGCCTGGAGATCTGTGTCATTCCAGAGCTTGTCCACTCACATAACTGATACGTGGCCTGGGAAAAGTTGAAGGCAGGACCCTCAGGACCTCTCCACGTGGCTTCCTCACAACACGGAGGCCCTAGGAGGGGCAGACTTCTCACCTGGGACCTCAGAGCTCCCAAAGGTGAGGGTTACAGTTTGCAAAGTGGAGCCGCATCACCCACAAAGTCTGTTTTGTTCTCTGCGCCAGGTTTTAAGGGGAGCAGAGCCGGGCAGAGGTTTGTTCAGGTAAAGGGAACAAGGAAGGCGAAGGGTTCAACACCCCAAACATAAGAGAAATGTTTGTGGAAACAAATCTGCTTCATGTGGAAAAACTCTCAGAATGTCACTGTCACCCAACTGGGTTAATCAAAGCAGTCAGCCAGCCCTCCAGATTCAGGAGGAGGGGACATAGACCCTCTACCTCAGTGGGAGGGTGGCACGGTCCCCTTGAAGATCATGTGGGTGGAACAGGAGCCATTGCTGAGGACCTCTTTGGAAAACACAGCCTGCTATGTCCTAACCCTCTGTTGCCCAGCATGACATACAAGGCCACGTTGGTGTGTAAGCTCCGTGGAGGCACACACCTTGTCTGTCTTGCTGACCACTATCTCCTGTGCCCAGCACAGGGCTTAGCCCTAACTAGGCCCTCCCTTTCGTTTGGGGGGCTAATGAGTGATGGACCCACTTGCTGAGGTTCCTTTCTGTTATCTCTCCATCCTCGATGTCCCCTCCCCCCACTAACATCCCGGTCCTGTCACGCTGGACCACTGACGTTTTCCTTGATGTAGAACCACGTTCTTATAACTCTGTGCCTGTACACATGTCTGCTCTCTTATCATCCCCTCTGCACTCAGTTGCCATCCACCTGCCACAGTCCTTTAAGGATCTTCCTGGATGACCCCAGCAGACATGGGGCTCCCTCCTCTGGGTTCCCAAACACCTGCTCATACCCCCCCCCACTTCTTTTTGGCTTTGTCTGTTTGTATCACAGACCCCAAGACCGAGGTGCCCTAGAGCAGGGGGATTGTGTAATTTACCCTTGCATTTTGACTCCTGCCAGATGTACTGTGTATGCTCCGTAGTGGGTGTAGAATGAAGGGAGAGAGAGAGAAGTATTTCATAGCCATAATGGCAGCCAGTGTTTGTCGAGGGCTTTTCCACATGGCAGGTACCTTCAAGTATTAGCTCACTGAATTCTTATAGAAATCCCAGGAGGCCTATAACGTGGTATCACCCCCATTGTACAGATGGAGAAACCGAGGATGAGAGAAGTCATGTGTCTAAGGTCATACCGCTGCTACAGGATGCAGCCACTTTCAGGAAACTTGAGGGCTCAGCCATTGAGGTTCAAGCCTCTCCTTTTTTGGGTGCTGCCACCTGCTGGGTTTTAGGTTCTGAGACCCCACGGTGTACTGTAGCTAGGTTCTAGAGAGCTCTAGAAATCCTAACCTTTATCTGGATTAATGGAATAATAATGTGGGGAGCAACAGAGTGTCCACAAGTTAGACAAAGTCTGTTTTGTTCTCTGTGCCAGGTTTTAAGGGGAGCGGAGTCAGGCAGAGGTTTGTTTAGGTAAAGGGAACAAGGAAGGTGAAGGGTTCAAAACCCAAAGCATAAGAGAAATGTTTGTGGAAACAAATCTGCTTAATGTGGAAAAACTCTCAGAAGAGGGCAAATTCCAGAGGACCAAACCTGAGCAGTAGGTGGAGGTTAGGCTTCAGTTTTTCATTTCCGAAGCACAGGGATGACCATTCATCAGTGCAAGGAAAATATGCCGAAACATAGACACGAGCCTCCTGTTGCTGAGAGTAATCAGGTAGAATCTGGGACTCTGTGTCCGCACAGTGCAGAGCGATTTCTGTGGAAGGTGCAAGGCTGAGACGTGGCCTTTAAACGTTCTTTCCGGTCTAAGATTCAGGGTGTCCAGGTTCCCATAAGAACCACCGAGGCTCAGATTCCGATGGAGCAGAGCGGGGTGTTATGTTCAGGAGAAAGAGGTCTCTTGGACAAGTCAGGCTTTCACAGGTCGTGCCAGCCTGGGTGTGGTCACAGGACACCAAAGCT
>PVJN01043395.1:0-17814 GCA_004026805.1 Lasiurus borealis | reverse complement strand
GTTCAAGGTCAACTTAAAGGAAGACAGCTTTAGAGGATTGGGATGCTCTCCGAATGATAGTCTAGTAATATACTCTTTAACTAGCCCTTTAAAGAAGTGAAAACAAACAAACAAAACAAAACAAAAAAAAAAAACAGAGTGAGGTTGAATGGTTAATGGGAACTGCCCTTCCCACGCAGAGTAAACGAGAGAGAGAGAGAGAGAGAGAGAGAGAGAGAGAGAGAGAGAGAGAGAGAGAGAGAGGAAGGGGGTACATGAAGGACAAACAAGGATGCCAGAGGATGACGTCAGAAAGGTGGTCTCCAGAGCGTTCACGTGTGTGGTAAATGCAGCAAAAGGGTACGGAGTCGCCCGCTCTTCTAGAACAAGGTTTTGGGAAAACTTGGCAAAGTCCCTCCGCCCTCAGTCGCAAAATGTAAATCCAATTCTGCTTCCTCATTTTTAAATGGAGGTGGTAAAGGCACTGACTGACAGTTGCAAAGATCAAATGCACCCAGAGCACTTCGTAAACTGGAAGGCGGTTCACGACATCACGATCAGAAAGAGCATAGAGGTCAGGGGTTCAACGGTGTTTCGAGTCCAACAGATAAAAGAAAACGCGATTAAAACTCGATTAGCTCCTCAACTTGGTTTTGTGTCTGACTTCTTGGATAAGAACAATGACCTTCAACTGGGAAAGAGTAAAAAAAATATATATATACTAGGAAGAGAGCACTGAGGCCCCGAATTGATTAGAAGATGTTCTAAAGGGATTTGAGCATCACAGTGACGACAAATCCACCCTAGCTACTGGGAGAAGTGGGAGATAAAACAGCCAAATCTTCCCCTGAAATGCCAAAGGAGCAGGGTAAATGCATTTGTAATTTTTAAAACAAAAACAAAAACAGAAACAAAAATGGAAGAGATATGTCTCAGAAACTCTGGATTGCTGAATTTGATGGGCATCCTTGTCAAGAGTCTAGAATAGGCTGGCTCAGTGGATAGAGCATCGGCCTGGGGACTGAGGGGTCCCAGGTTCGATTCCAGTCAAGGGCATGTACCTTGGTTGCGGGCACATCTTCAGTAGGGGGCGTGCAGGAGGCAGCTGATTGATGTTTCTAACTTTCTATCCCTCTCCCTTTCTCTCTGTAAAAAAATCAATAAAATATATTTAAAAAAGAGGCTAGAATAGATTATTGGAGAATGTTTGTAAGTGCCTTAGAAGAGGAGGCAGTGGTTGTTAGATGTGAGAAGATTAGCCTCTGGTGTGTTTTTTTTTGTTTGTTTTGTTTTGTTTTCTGAGAAGGTAATTAGATCTGTAGGCTGAGGGAATTTTCTAGACATGAGCTATCCGGATATGGCAAAGTACCTGTAAAGGCCTCGCAAACGGCCACGTTCACAAAGGGATGTGGGAGAGGATGTGGGAGAGAGGACCCTTAGTGATGCTGAGGCCCGGCAGTGGTGAGAAGCTGCTGGAAGTCCGCAGTCCTGGTGACCCGGCTGGCCTTTCCCTGTCAGCCCATCAAAGGCTCAGAGGGAGCTGCTGATGCCTCCTTCTTTTTTAAAAAATATATTTTGTTGATTTTTACAGAGAGGAAGGGAGAGGAATAGAGAGGTAGAAACATCGATGAGAGAGAGACATTGATCAGCTGCCTCCTGCACGCCCCCTCCTGGGGATGTGCCCACAACCAAGGTACCTGCCCTTGACTGGAATCGAACCTGGGACCCTTCAGTCCGCAGACTGACGCTCTATCCACTGAGCCAAACCGGTCTCGGCACCACCTCCTTCTTGATGAAATCTGGAGGCGACATGAAACCAGGAAGCGAGGCCCACCCACTTGATGTCCAAAGTATCAGAGGCCCAAAGGAACCTGACAGAATGAGGAGAAACTGCAAAGATTCATTGTACCGGGACCAATGTCAGATCCTAATGGAGGTCTTAGGAACCAAATGCACGAGTTGAAGATGGGGGCACCGTATAGACAAGGACTAACGGGATTCATTGATGCAAACATCAGTGTGAGCCCAGTGATACGGTCACCCCAAGAGGCCCGTTAGAGCTTACACTGAGTGACCGGACATGTGAACGCGAGCTGGTCTCTGTGGTTCGGTGTTCAGTTCCGGATGCCACACTTCCGGAATAACCACAGGAGTCAGGGGACCGAGGGGAAGGCTGAAAACTGATGTATGCAAGTACCTAGCAGAGGGCCTCATCCTGTACTTAGAGTCTATGGAATGTCTCCATTTTGCATCCAGTTATGGCATCAAAATACTGAGGAAGATTGGAGTTGGGTAAAGAATTTTCTAGAAAGTAAAAAATTTTTCATAGGCATTAAAAGTGTGCGTTTGTGTGTGTGAATGTACTTCTAGAAAACTTATTTAAACGATGGGAGGAAATATTTTGCATTAACAAAACTTTCAGAGGGCAGTGACAGCTGAGAGATTTCAAAAACCAAATGTCAATACTTCAGCAAAGAGAAGGTTGACAGTGGACTTAGTTTCTGAATTTTCAATGCAACTACAGGATTTTAAAATCAGATCCAAACACAGCCTTGGGTTTTTCTTGCATTTCCTATTTCCCACAACTTTTGCTACTGGAACATGAATTAGGTATGTAAATCATCTCGCACTAAAAGTGAAATACAGGATCTGAGTCATCCTTGCTGAGATAAAATTGTTGGTTATTAACCAGCCTACATAGAAAAGAATAACTTTTAAAATGCGATGGTTGCATAAGAGTTTTCCTTTACCCCTTGGGTCAAATGAGGGGAAATTCCATGGCACAGAATGAAATGTCCGCTGTTTCCACAGAGAAGACTGTTTCCACAAAGTTTGGCAATAACATTCTTGGACAACTAATATCTTTTCTTTCTCACACTTATTCAATAAAGCGATTCACTGCACGGCTCCCTGAAGTGGCGATTATTGATTTGGACATAATATAACCCGCATTTTTCCCCCTTTCTGGGACCCCAGGATCATTTCTTGCCTCAATTCTAATGACATTCCAAAGCAAAAAAACGATGTTTGCCTCAAAAACTCTGGATTGCTGAATTTGATAGACATCCTTATCAAGAGTCTAGAATAGATTATTAGAGAATGTTTTGTAAGTGCTTTAGAAGAGGAGGCAGTGGTATACATGAGTAAACAGTACTGCATGCGATGCTAGAAAATAGTGTAGACACTTTATCTCAAGAGTTTATCTTCTAGAGCAGCGGTTCTCAACCTTCCACAACATGAGGAACTGAATTAAAGGGACGTGGCATTAGGAAGGTTGAAAACCACTGGTCTAGAGCAACAGATGCAAGAACATGGGTGGCTGAGGGAGAATTATACCCTAGAACTTAACCAAAAGGCATCAGAGTAACACCCAAAGGTATTAGGTGTCCATCAACTGAAGAATGGATAAACTGAATGTGGTATTTATCTTATAAATGCAGTATTATTGGGCCATGAGAAGGAACGGAGTATTGATACATGAGACAACATGGCTGAATCTCAAAAGCATTATGCTAAGCAAAAGAAGCCAGACCTAAAAGCTCCCATCTGATTCCATTAAAAAGAAGAGACCATGATAGGACATGAAAAGAAAATAACCCATAGAGACAGGAAGTGGATTAGCGGTTGCTTAGAGCTGGGGCAATGGTTAGGGGGAAATGTCCAGTGATGGCTAATGGGCATAAAGGTTTTTTGCTTTTTTTTTAAGTGAGACAACATGTTTTAAACTTACGTTGTGGTGATACCCACACAACCCTGTGACTATTCTAAAACAGTGAATTGTTTAAGTGGGTGAACTGTGTGGTATGTGAATTACTGTTTAGAAAACATTAGGGCATCATGATGAAAATGTAGGCCGTCAATTTGTAATCTGTGCTTATATTCCTTAGAGTTTTATGCTGAAATTGTCTCCTCTTGGACTTCTTTTTTAAAATATATTTTTATTAACTTCAGAGAGGAAGGGAGAGGGAGAGAGAGAGAGAAACATCAGTGATGAGAGAATCATTGATCGGCTGCCTCCTGCAAACACCCCGTGGGGATTGAGCCCACTACCGGGGCATGTGCCCTTTGCCAGAATCAAACTCGGGATCCTTCAGTCCACAGGACTATGTGCCCTATCCACTGAGCAACACTGGCTAGGGCCCCTTGGACTTTTTTACTTTCCTGCAAGAATACCCTCTTCAGTCACATTTAAATTATCCTCCATTCCTTTATTTCTAATTTAGTAGTGGCCTGGTGCACAGATTTGTGCATATTGAATGGAAATTAATTAGAAGAAATATTTTAATATCACTATATTCCCCCTTTCTCTATCATAGAAGTGTCAGAGATGAAAGAAAATTAGTAAAATATATATGAAAATAATATATAGATTGATTAATAAATAACAACATGATATAACAAACTCAAAGACATGATATAAAAACAACATTGATTAAAAAAAAACGACTGATAAATTGATTAAGTTTATTCTAACACTGAGCCCAGTGTCAGACAGGCACAAATCAATGCTTGGAATCAGAACCACCTCTCCTACGCAGATCCTGTTAATACTTCGGCTTTGATTATGTTAGCTCAAAATCTTTTGATAATAAATCTAGTGCCATTACAAAGATCCCATTTACTATTAAGATGTCTTAGTAGCATGCCGATTGCACCTACTTTCAATTCTAATTCATGACACAGCATTCCTGAAGGAATAATACTTTTAAGAAATTCGATGGGAAAATTTTCCTTTGCAGCATCATCCATTGAATCTAGTATTATTGTGGATTACACTGTCATCTCTGAGTCTTAATGCAATCTCCGTTCCCCAGTCTTTTTCAGCATGTGGGGAAGGAATAGGATACGCCAGTGCATGTCATGTAGGAAACAGGATACTGGTTTGTTTCATTTTAGTGGCATTCGGATTATTGGGGTCTGGTTTACAATGAATGAGCAAGTCCCTTTCAAAAGGAGGTCCTCCATCTTTGTTTCTGAATACAGAGATAATTATATCTACCTGGCTCACTATTACGGTTATATTTAATCGCCATTGTTACTTCTGTGTGACGCCACCACTTTCTTTCAGCTTTAGAATGTCAACAAAAACAATCAAATTCACGATCGACAATGACAGATCAAAACACACATGAGAGCTTTATATGTATCATGCATTCGCAAGTCAACTTGGCTTTGTATAAATATAGAACAAACCTGCTTAATTAGACCTGCTTTAGCTAAACTTTCTCCAACCCAATGAAGCACCCCAACTTCTGTCATGTAATGGTCAGCAACACAGTAAATATCAACACGAAGCAGATGATTATTGTAGATCACGCAGGGAGAACAAAGGGTAAAATATTTAACTGCAGCAGTGTCTGACTAGATTCTACACAGTGAGAAAACCTGAAGTCACTTTCAAGGCCCACCATTTCTTTTCTTTTCAGTCGAGTGAACTTTCTAAACTTTCTAAGTCTCCGTTTTCCAGCTGATGAAAAAACAACAGGACTCCATGAAAATTAATTAGAAGAAATACTTTAATGTCACTATTCCTATCTGCCTCCTCCAGCACTGCTGTGAGGATCAAATGAGATGAGGCATGGGAAACGCTTCACTGACATTTGGTTACAGTGTAGTGTTTCCACCTGAGATTAGTCCTTGCTCGGGAGAGGAAGCCAGGTGTTGCTATTTGATATCATTACCCAGACTATCAACACTTAGCATATTAGCCTTTTATATAGATAGAAGATTTTTAAATACCTGAGATAATTTTAGGCTTTCAGACGTGTCACAAAAATATTGCAGGGTTTCCTATATCCTTTACCAGCTTCTCCTTATGTTAACACCTTACATAACTACAGAAAATTTATCAAAACTAAAAAAAAACCTCGTCTTGATGTGTTAACTAAAATACAGAACTTATTTTGGATTTTTTTCCAGTTTTCCTACTAATGTTTTTTTTCTGGTTCCAGATCCAATACAGGATCTCACAGTGAATTCAGTTGTCACATCTCCTTAGTCTCTTTCAATCTGTGACAGTTCCCCAGTCACTGTTTTCCATGACCTTGACTCCTTTGAAAAGTCCCAGTCATGTGTTTTGCCGACTATCCCTGATTTTGAGCTTATCTGATGTTTCGTCATGATTTGGTTGAGATTATGCATTACTCGGAAGGAAACCAGAGAAATTATGCTGTGTCCGTTGCAATGCACCATATCAGGGAGGGAACAGTATTAATATGTATTACTTGTGATGTTAACCTTGATCCCTTGGCTAGGGCGGGGTCTTCCACAATTCTCCATTGACATTTAAAATTTATTTCCACACAGTCAAAATGTTTACTCAATGTTTGTCATCCGTCAGAGAATACATTAAGCTCCAGGGCTGTGGTGCTTGCTCATTACTGTCTGCAAATCAAGATGGTCTGTAGCCGAGACTGGTGTGGCTCAGTGGATAGAGCGTCTGCTTGGGGACTGAAAGGCCCCAGGTTCGATTCCGGTTGGGAGCATGTACCTTGCTTGCGGGCACAACTCCAGTACGGGGGCTGATGGATGTATCTCTCTCATCAATGTTTCTGACTTTCTACCCCTCTCCCTTCCTCTCTGAAAAGTCAATAAAATATATTAAAAAAAAAAAAAAAAGATGGTCTGTGACGAATTCTAAACACACATTCCTGGGCTCAGCCTCCCAGGACTCAGAAAGAGGCCTGAGAAAGGTTTCCCGGGAGACCTTGGCAATGGCCCGGGTGGACGGGCAGAAACAGGACAGTTGCCCTACTTTGGAGGAGCCCTGAGTCCAGAAGAAAGAGCACAGGGACAGATAAATCAAAAGCGATGACAGCCATCCCAGTGAGGTCAGAACTGAGGGCTGTGTGAGCACAGAAAACAGCCCCTGACACTACTTCACAGGGGAGTCTGATTCCCTGGACCCCACGTCTTTGGAGGAACGTGGCTGTGAAACAGGTCTGGTCTCTGCATTGGCTTCTTTAAGTACTTCTTTGTATGATGATCGCATGCGTGCAAAGTATGAAGTAATTCACCGGGTCTGCAAGCATTTTGTCAGGAAAGTCACCTGGCCTAGAACGGTCCTTTGTGAAAAGGGAAATCCTTTACAACCGTGAGGCCAAGTCAGTCTGGCCGCTTCCAGATCTGATTAAAGAAGTCAGAGCGCTTCCAGCGTCTGGCAGGGTCAGGAGAGGAGCAGGCTTAGAGGTGGAGTATCCGAACAGAGGGAATCCCCACTGGGTGTGTTTGTTCCGCAGAACGAGGCTTTGGAAGTCAGACAGAAAGAAATGTTTGGCCTGATCCCTAAGGGGACCTGGGTAGGAAATGTTGAGTAGCCCCCAAATCTCAGCATCCTGAGAGCATCTCACCCCTGCTTTTCATAGGAAGGTCATGACGTTAAAGAGGCTAAGGGCCTTGTCCCCTAGTGCCCACGGAGGAGGGCGGAGCCTACCCTCAAGCACAGATCTTCCAATCATGACACAGAGTCGCCTGGAAGCCCAGTGCTCAAGTTCAAATACGGGTCCCATCCCTTCCAAGTCAGGTAACAGGAAAGCGGCTTATTGTCGCCATATCTCTGTTTTCTGGCTCTCAGAGAAGAGATGACAGGCTTTCCTTTGGGGACGATGGAAATGTTTTTGAACTAGACAGAGTAGGTGGCTGAACCGCGTTGTGAATGTACTGAATGGCGGTGGATCGTTCCATTTAAAAGGGTTCATTTGGCTACACGGATTTTGCCTCCATAAAAACAAGAGGGATGAGTGTATCTACTTCAGAAAACGGGCATGGGATTAAATGGGTCAACCCACATTAAGCAATTAAAACCAAGCCTGACGCGCGGTAAACCCTCTCATGATGCTGATTATGATCGTATCACCGTCCAGCTGCTTCATTCCATGTAAGTGCCATTAACATGTGCTCGGGGGAGCCAGGCCATACAAGTGTCTCGCTTTTTGCCTAATGAATAATTAACACCAAACATTTGTATTTTAAAATGTATTTCGTTGTAGCACGTGTCTGAAGTATCCCAGCCTGCACATTTTCCATCATTAAAATATTAAGCGCCCATTTTATTAAGCGGTACTTTACCTTCTAAAAATTGAATACAGCATTCAACAAAGAGTGGGATTTTTTTTTTTAATGACCAAAAACATTTTGTCATCATTTCTTACCCCGAGTAACAACACAGGGGAATACTTAACAGCACACATTGTGCAAAAAGACACATTTCAAATGGAGCTGCGAGCGATTTACAATGGGTATATTAATACCATTTTACCCGAAAGAATGGGATTAAGGAAGTCATTCTGAGGCGGTCAGAAGCTTTGTTTCAATAGTTTGTAAACAGCTGCAAATAAAGATGGAAGCTCCCGCCTCGGAGAAAGTCAGAACAATTTCACAAAGAAAAGCCTACACTTTTCTGGGGCTTTAGGAGAAAAAGGGACAAAAAAGAACGGATGTCAGGGAAAATTAACACAATCAGTGGCAGAGTCCTTGATAATTAGATTCAACGGATATTCACTGAGCAATGAGCACACCCAAAACATCTGTAAGGCGCTGGAGAATACAGAGCTGGTGAGGCACTTAAAGAGCTGGAGGCTCATCAATAATACAGTGGTACCTCGAGATACGAGTGCCCTAACATACGAGATTTTTGAGATACGAGCGGTCGAGCGAGCGATTTTTGCTTTGAAATACGAGCAACAGTTGAGATAGGAGTCATTGCGCGGATCGGCCGGGTGCACAGGACCCACCAGTTTACTGCGACTCGAGTGTCTCATAGTTTCCCATGCCTCAAGGTTACGGAATGAATTAAACTCGCATCTCGAGGTACCACTGTACCTATAATGCTGGTACATGGAAGTGATGTCAGCTGTCCATCCTCAAAATGCCAAAAGTGTGGCAGCAGCCGAGACCTTGTTCACTGTTGAAAACTAATACCGTATTTTCCGGCGTATAAGACGACCCCCAATTTTTCCAGTTAAAATACAGAGTTTGGGATATACTCGCCCTATAAGATGACACCTGGCGTATAAGACGACCCCCAACTTTTGAGAAGATTTTCCTGGGTTAAAAGTCATCTTATACGCCAGAAAATACGATATATATTGTTGAGGGTTGAATTGTGTTCCAACAAAACTTGGGACCTTTCAGGACACAGGCTGACGCTCTATCCACTGAGCCACACCGGTTTCGGCTCAGATTTCTTTAGGTCACTGATCAACTGCTATTGATTGACTATTCATGAAGGGAAACACAGATGAACATACAAGCTGTCTACATCTTGGTCTTCACAGTTTTGAGTCCCACTTGCTCAGCATTCCTGCCTGCGAATGCTCTCTGCTGACTGTCCGGAGGCCCTGCTCCCCAGAACTGACACCCAGGAGCGACACCAAAAGCCCCGCCTCCCCAGATAGCGGCGCCGGGGACTGGAAGTTGATCATCAGAAATGTCAGGGACGAGCTGCCAGCGTGCAGGGCAGATGGCCGGCTGAACCCGGCCAGCTGGCCATGGTCTGGAACAATCCACCGCTTGTGGCGATGGCCTGCTGATGACTCTGAAGGCGAAAGGAAGCTTCCTCGCGGCTGGGCGAGCTGGGCCCGGCGCATCCACCTACGAACAGTGCGAACACGGACAAGAGCACGGCTGTTCCCGGCGGAACCCAGCCTCCGTGACAGGCCGTATGTCCGGCTTGAGGGGGCCTCTGTCCGACAGAGCCCGAGGTGACATCATGCACATTCCACGATGCTATGTCACCGCGTGGCCAGCTCCGGAATAACGGCCAAGCCACTGGGTTAATTGGGGAGCGCGATCTCCATTGCCATGCTGGGCGGGAGGGCGGGAGAATCTGGGGTTCAGATGAGAACGCAGGCAAGGACATTTGTGGGGGGGGCACACAGCTGGAAGTCATTGTGTCATGGCTGCTATCTGGGTCATGGGGCAGGAGAGGACACTGCCCTGACCACAGCCTCCCGCACAGCGGCCGCTGGCTGTGCTCACACAGCTGGGGACCCAGGCAGAGGCTGCCAGGGAGACTGCTCAATGGTCGCATGAGTTTTCTGTCCTAACAAGTACAGTGGCACCTCGAGATATGAGCGCCCTAACATACGAGACTTTTGAGATACGAGTGATTTTTGCTTTGAAATACGAGCAACAGTTGAGATAGGAGTCATCGCGCGGATCGGCCGGCTGCACACGACCCACCAGTTTACCGCGACTCAAGCGTCTCACAGTTTCCCACGCCTCAAGGTTACGGAACGAATTAAACTCGTATCTCGAGGTACCGCTGTAATGCTCTTCAGCTAGAAGCGGGATGTGTCCTTTATTTTCATTTCACTGATTTTTTTGTTAATCCTCATCCAAGGCTGTTTTCCACTGATTTCCAGAGAGCTTGGACGAGAAGGAAGAAGGGGTGGGGGAAGATAAGGAGGGAAAGAGGGAGAAAGAGAGGGAGGGAGAGAGAGAGGGAGGGAGGGACAGAGAGAGAGAGAGGGAAACATTGATTGGCTGACTCCCACATGCACATGAGCCCCACTGGGATGGGGAATAAACCTGCAACTCAGGTATGTGCCCTAGACCGGGAACTGAACCAGAAACCCTTTGGTGCATGGCCTGACACTAACCACTGAGCACACTGGCCAGGGTGGGATGTGTCCTTTAACGGTTGAAGAGGAAATTGTGATATGGGACCCCACAAATGTACCAAGATGTCAGAACTCTCTAAAATGTGCATCATGTTCCACCAAAGAGCGCTGCAAGCCTGCGCACTGGACAGGGGTGCGGGGTCCAGCTCCCGAGGGGTGCCTGGGAGGCATGTTACGCAAATGGAGAGGAGTTTGCGGCCAGTGGACTGCAATCCCTAAAGCCCCGAGGATCCAGCACTCCCCAGCGCAGCGCTGCGGCCAAACGAATGGCTCCAGAAGCTATTCCTGGCCGCGTGGGTCCTCTGACTCACCCGGTTGTATATAATGTTTTAAAAATAATTCCCCTCTATTTACTTCATCTCTTTTTTTCTAAAGATGTTTCACAACTGCGTGTTTCAGCATGTATTTTCAAAAGCGTATTTTCCTACATGGCCAAAATACTATTATCACCCTTACAAGAGTTAATAACGTCTTAAGATCATCCGTCTATATTCAAATGTTGCTAATTTTCCCCCTAAATGTCATTGACGGTTGATGAGGATTTGATAAGGCCATGGATATGAAATAATCAGAAGCAAATCTAGAAAACAGAAATAAAAATTAAAAAGTATGCCGATTTAAAAAAAAAAAGCAAAGCTGATTTTTTTTTTAAATCAAGTAAAGCATCCATACTTTTGTGGCTTTTTTCTTCCCTAGTCAGGGTTTGAACATCGGGGGGGGGGGGATAGCAACAAGTAATTTGGGGCAAGCAGGTCCTTCCCCTTCCATTTACAAATGCGCTGATTGCCCTGGAACATGGAAACCACCACCGGTGCGGGCATCACAGACCAGAGCAGAGGAGTCTGCCTCTGCGGGAGGAGCCATTTAAGTGACTTTCAAAGGAGACTTTGGGGACAGAAAAGGCGGCGGAAGATTTCAGTCTCTCACAAAAGGCCGCCAGCATGTACTGAAGACAGCTCTGTGGCAGATATTTCCCATATATCTCATTTAAGAACTTTTACTATCCCCGTTATACAGATAAAGAAACTGAGGCAGTAAGGGAGTTCAGTGCCTAATGTGTAGCTCTGTGCCAGATATTTCCCCATACACCTCATTTAAGAACTTTTTTAAAAAATATATTTTATTGATTTTTTACAGAGAGGAAGGGAGAGGGATAGAAAGTCAGAAACATCCATGAGAGAGACATCGATCAGCCGCCTCGTGCACACCCCACAGTGGAGATGTGCCCACAACCAAGGCACACACCCCCGACCGGAATCGAACCTGGGACCCTTCAGTCCGCAAGCCGACGCTCTATCCACTGAGCCAAACCGGTGTTGGCTCAGTAGGAACTTTTTATCAGGACTGCCAGAAGCTTTGTCCGCTGCGGACCGTGAAATGTGACTCGGGGAAGACATAATGACATCAGTTCTACCACTCTGAGGACTCTGATAAAAAGGCAGCCAGAAACCTCAGCTGCATCCAACAGGAAGAACCTAAATAACCATGAAGAGCTAGTGGCCATTTGCAGCTTTTGTGAGGGGTGCTTTGCCGTTGCGTTGCAAAGCACACAAAAGGCCTTTTACTTACACACCCATGGACTCTCCAGAAATGCGTGAGCACATGCATGATTATGTCAGTCTGAAGTGGCAGGTCACACTAGGGTAAGGGCCACACTAGTCATCTGTACAAGCAGAAAAGGATGCTTTTTGGACACTAAGACTGACAGATGATCTGATGGGCGGGGGGCAGGGGGGTGTCAGTGATTCTCAAGGCAAGGAATGGAGAATGTGCCCCATCTCGCATTCTTGTGGGACACAGCGAGGGATGGCCCTCTCCCCACGCCTATAAAATCCCCCGAAGCCAGAGCGCCATTGTCAAAGGCAATCTAACTCCTGTCGCTTCCTGCCCTCCACCTCTTATTGATCTCAGAATAACAGTCCAAGCTCTGCAAAGTCATCAAGGTCCAGCCCCTGTGTGCTTCTCGACTTCATCTCCCTGCTGTCTGCACCCCAAACTCATGAGTCAGCTTTCGGTTCTTCAAGTTCATCAGTTTCTCCAGGGGCCTTTACAGCCTGTAGTTCCTGGGCCCGGCGCCATGCCCAGATAGACACCAGCCGCAGCGTTGGCTCGTGCAGGTCTTAGATCTACTATCACCTCCACTGGGAGGTCCTCCTTGATTGCTTATCTAACCCTCCCCCAGCTGCTCACGGTCATGCTAACCTGTGACAGACACATCTAAGCACTGCGCACGCTCTGTGCGTGCTTGTTTAGTGCCCATGTCCCTTCACTAACATAAGATTAGCACTCTTGTTTGCCCCATCCCCCACTATGGCCCCCCGCCATCAAAATGCTAACTGGAATGCAGAAAACAATGGGTCAGTACCGTATTTTCTGGCGTATAAGACGACCCCCAACTTTTCCAGTTAAAATATAGAGTTTGGGATATACTCGCCCTATAAGATGACACCCAGTGTATAAGACAACCCCTGACTTTTGAGAAGATTTTCCTGGGTTAAAAAGTTGTCTTATACGCTGGAAAATACGGTAGTGATTAAATGAATAAGCCAGTTGACAGTGAGACATAGAGCAAAGAAAACAACTTTTTAATGAGGATGAGGCTCATTTAAGAACTAATGCTATTATGCAGGGTGGGGCAAAAAATAGGTTTACAGTTGTTCCTGAGGAAAAGAATAATAAATAATAGAGGAATAACTGTTTCGCGTACTCACAACTGTAAACCTACTTTTGCCCCACCCTGTACAGTAGCTCACTACTACTTCTTCTCTTTTTTTATATATTTTATTGATTTTTTTTTACAGAGAGGAAAGGAGATAGTTAGAAACATCGATGAGAGAGAAACATCAACATCGATCAGCTGCCTTCTACACACCCCCTACTGGGGATGTGCCCGCAACCAAGGTACATGCCCTTGACTGGAATCGAACCTGGGACCTTTCAGTCCGCAGGCCGACGCTCTATCCACTGAGCCACACCGGTTTCGGCAGCTCACTGCTTTTCATCTATTAGCTCATTTGATCCTCATCACCCTCGGAGACAGTTACTATGACCAGCCCGAGCTTTCAGCTAAAGAAACTCAGGCATGGAGAGGAATTGGCCCAAGATCACAAGGTGGGACTCAAGCCACGTGCTGCAGCCACGGAGATCTGCACTTCACCACGGGAGTGCGGTGCAGTCACCTCCCAAGATCATCGGATCCGGTGTCCGACAAGTACAAACCAAAAAGGATGCCCTTCCAGTTCACCAGGCACCATTTGTAGAGAATGGTCCTCAAACAGAAACAAAGGTTTTATAGGCAAATTGGTTTAATTCCTCACACCAACGGTTGCAGATTTCTATCACATGGCTTTTCAAAGAGGTTCTTTTCTCAGTGCTCAAGAAATCTTTCTAAATCAGGGCATGAATCGTGAAGAGTTATCAGTCCCTCACTATGTGGATTTAGGAATGAAGATCTTGAGTTGTGTTGTCCAACAGAGTAGCCACTGGTCACGTGACACCATTGAGCGCTTGATCGGGGCTAGTCCTGTTGGAAAGTGTTGGAATTAGAAAGTTCACCTTGAACTTCAAAGAGACCTGGCATGAGAAATAAGGTAAATACCTCAATTTTCGTATTGGTCACATTTGAAATAACATTTTGGATATATTGAATGAAAGAAAATATTACTAAATTAATTTCAGCTGCTTTTTAACCTTTGAAATAATTTGTAATAGCCATGTCATAATTACATAAGTGGCTTGCATTATATTTGTATTGGACAGTGCTGATCTAGAGCACTCTACAATAGTTCAGAGTGTGTAAAATGTTTAGGATAGTTTTTCACGTTGGAAATGTGTATTTTCTTAATCAGGTTTTTATCTGGAAATAAACGACCCAGTTCCCTAGAGATTCCAAATTGCGAATGAATTCATCAGGCCTCTTCAAATGTACAAGACTTTTACGTTAGTTAGTTCTCCACTTTATCTACTCCAAGGGCAGTGCATTTGGTAGCCGTAAAGCAATTCTGCATTGTTCTGAAACAGAGAGAAGATGTGTTAAGGACCCATCGGTCAATAATGCAAACTCCCCAATCCTGCAGATCTTACCTCATCTTTATTTATTCCCCTTTAAAAGGTTTTGGAGCCATAGTGGAAGGAGAAATAACAAGCAGTCTCCATTTTCTCAGCACATTCTTCCCCTGAGAACTACCAAATACTGTAGCATGTCATTAAGGGGGCCGAGTTTTCCCACAGACTTTAGAAAATGGAGCCCGGGGTCCTGACCGGGGACCTCAGATCAAAGAGCCAGAGATGTAAACAGATGTGGCAGCGGAAGTATACAGCCGCCAGCCTGCACACGCGTTCAGATGCTGACAGGAGGGCCCGGCAGTGGATGGGCCCAGAGGAGGGGACCCCGCGGGGCATCTGGCCGGCCTGGGAGTTTGTATGAGGGGAAACCGAACCCGGGAGGAAGCAACAGCAGAATAACACTTGGTCATCTACATAAATTTGCATATGTCACCTTAGTTAAAGAGAAATCCAGTGACTTGTTTGTGCAGGAGTCTGGTTTTCAACTCTGCGTTCCCAGAACAGGGTGTGTGTGTGTGTGTGTGTGTGTGTGTGTGTGTGTGTGTGTGTGTGTGTTTTAACTCATTCTGTGCCAGTTTTCTTTTTAAAAAAAATATATTTTATAGATTTTTTTACAGAGAGGAAGGGAGAGGGATAGAGAATTAGAAACATGGATGAGAGACATCGATCAGCTGCCTCCTGCACGCCCCCTACTGGGGATGTGCCCACAACCGAGGTACATGCCCTTGACTGGAATCAAACCCAGGACCTTTCAGTCCGAAGGCTGACGCTCTATCCACTGAGCCAAACCGGTTTGGGCAGCACCACTTTTCTTACAAAGTCTGAAAACTGGGCATAAACAAACTATAATTATTCATGGAAGGCCGGTTTATTATAAAGTATACAGGGACCGTAGAAAAGAAGAAATTTCTCTGTGACTTGATTTCACCCTAACATTCCATTACTTATCTTGCTTGCCCCCTGAGAAAGAGGAATTCCAAGCTATTGAAACAGCAAAAAGTGCCCAAGGAATGGAAGCTAAATACCGTTCCCCAGTACATCCTCTCCAACCACTGGCAAAGAGAGGCCATCTCCAGAAATACCCGCTAGAGCTGCACAGTCGTGGAGCCACATGAAGGTTCGGTTGGGAATTTTAGCAGGCAAGGGCCTTTGGAGGTAGATTTGTCCCCCAAACTGACCTTCGTTATTTTTATTCCTCCTGAGCAGAGTTTTCAGAGGCCAATCAAGTGCCTGAACGGGACAGGACTTAGTCACTCCCCTTACAAGGACACAAAAGTGCTTATAACCCCATGTCTGTGTGTAAAAAGACCTGAGTGTCAGGACTACCTCTTGAGGTCCTACCTCCCCCGCTTCGGCCACCGCCACAGGCAAGAGTGATGGGTGGAGTTAGTGACATGCTGTCAAGGTAGAATATTTTTTAAATACAGTGGAACCTCGAGATACGAGTGCCCTAACATACGAGATTTTTGAGATACGAGCCTTTGAGCGAGCGATTTTTGCTTTGAAATACGAGCAACATTTGAGATAGAAGTAATCAGCTGCACACGACCCACCAGTTTACCGAGACTTGAGCGTCTCATAGTTTCCCACGCCTCAAGGTTACGGAACGAATTAAACTCGTATCTTGAGGTACCGCTGTATATTTTTATTATTATTATTTTTTACAGAGAGGAATAGAGTTAGAAACATTGACGAGAGAGAAGCACGATGAGTTGCCTCCTGCACACCTCCTACTGGGGATGTGCCCACAACCAAGGTACATGCCCTTGACTGAAATCGAACCTGGGACCCTTCAGTTTGCAGGCCAACACTCTATCCACTGAGCCAACCGGTTAGGGCGAGGTAGAACACTTGACAGCAATGAAGGAACAGAAAAGGGAATGTGAATGGCAGAGAAAGGTTTGTCTGATACAGGAAAGCCACATCCTGTTTTACGTTTGGCTTTTGAGAAGTTTGTTTTAGATTTTTACCCCCATCACGGCTCCAAGTGAAAAACTGACACATCTTCCGGGAAGTGAAAACACGCAGAACGAAAAGATCAAACAGATGACAAGCAGGAAAACACTGTCTGCTCTGTGACACACTTGTCATTTGTTAAAGCGGCGACAGAAATGCAATCCTGACCTTGCCGTCTACACCCTTCTCCTGACTCTACAAATCAGACACATAAAACACTTACTGCCGTTTGGTTATGGGCTGCAAAAACATTCCACCACATCAGTATTCGACACATGCATGTATGCAAATGTATGCAAATGTGAAGCAATGAATTAGAAAGCACGATCTCATCCAGAACTTTTACTTTTAATCAACGATTAATTTCACTCAATGCCTTTAGGAACTCAATGACTTGTAGGCCGCTACAGTGTTCTCCAGTGGTAGCTTAAAACAGTGGGCGGCAAACTGCGGCTCAGGAGCCACAGGCGGCTCTTTGGCTCCTTGAGTGTGGCTCTTCCACAAAACACCACGCGCGGGCGCGCACATACAGTGCGATTGAAACTCTGTGGCCCATGCACAGAAGTCAGTTTGTGGCTCTCCAAAGAAATGTCAGTTCTTATACTGTTGATATTGGGCTCTGTGGACTAATGAGTTTGCCGACCACTGTCTTAAAACATTCCCCTTCAGTGTCACATCTCTTCATGTTTGCTTCTAGTCCTGTATGTTTCAGGATGCAGGTATTTCATTCAAGCATGTGAAAAATGCTTTCACACATACACAGTATTCATAAGCTCCCAGCACCACTGACATTACAGGGCGCGGAAGGGTTAGAGTCCCTGTATAATCCAGTCCCCTATACAGTGGTACCTCGAGATACGAGTGTCCTAACATACGAGATTTTTGAGATACGAGCCATCGAGCGAGCGATTTTTGCTTTGAAATAAGAGCAACATTTGAGATAGGAGTCATCGCGCGGATCGGCCGGCTGCACACGACCCACCCGTTTACCGCGACTCGAGCGTCTCATAGTTTCCCACGCCTCAAGGTTACGGAACGAATTAAACTCGTATCTCGAGGTACCACTGTATTTTTCTGTAATCCTGGTAGGTTCGCCCTCACGTATGGAACAGGATGAACACTGATGGAAAATGTCAGCGCTCTGAAACATCCCTGCATGCGGCCATGGATTACTGTGAAGTTCACTTTCTTG
>PVJN01043394.1:0-11062 GCA_004026805.1 Lasiurus borealis | reverse complement strand
GATCATGCGATACTTCTCTTTCCCTAACTGGCTTATTTTGCTTAGCACAGTGGTTGGCAAACTGCAGCTCATGAGCCACATGTGGCTCTTTGGTCCCTTGAGTGTGGCTCTTTCACAAAATACCATGTGCGGGTATGCATGTATAGTGTGATTCAAACTTCGTGGCCCATGCACAGAAGTCCGTTTTTGGATCTCAAAAGAAATTTAAACCATTGTACTGTTGATATTTGGCTCTGTTGACTAATGAGTTTGCTGTCCACTGGCTTAGCATAATGCTCTCCAGGTCCATCCATGCGAATAGTAAGAGTTCTTTTTTTTATAGCTGCATAGTATTCTATTGTGTAGATGTACCACAGTTTTTTATCCACTCATCTGCTATTAGGCAATTAGGCTGTTTCCAAATCTTAGCAATTGTAAACTGTGCTGCTATGAACATAGGGGTGCATATATCCTTTCTGATTGGTATTTCTAGTTTCTTGGGATATATTCCTAGGAGTGGAATCACCAGGTCAAATGGGAGTTCCATTTTTAGTTTTTTTGAGGAACCTCCATACCGTTCTCCACAGTGGCTGCACAAGTCTGTATTCCCACCAGCAGTGCACGAGGGTTCCCTTTTCTCCACATCCTCACTAGCACTTGGCATTTGTTGATGATAGCCATTCTGACAGGTGTGAGATAGTACTTCATTGTTGTTTTGATTTGCATCTCTCAGATGATTAATGACTTTGAGCATTTTTTCATGTCTCTGGGCCTTCTGTATGTCCTCTTTTGAAAAGTGTCTATTTAGGTCCTTTTCCTATTTTTTTTATTGGATTATTTACCTTCCTTTTTGTTAAGTTGTATGAGTACCCTATAAATTTTGGAGATTAAACCCTCATTGGATGTAACATTTGCAAATATGTTCTCCCATGCAGTGGGCTCTCTTGTTGTTTTGTTGATGTTTTCTTTTATTGTGCATAAGCTTTTTATTTTGATTTAGTCCCATTTCTTTTATTGCAAATATGTTCTCCCATGCAGTGGGCTCTCTTGTTGTTTTGTTGATGTTTTCTTTTATTGTGCATAAGCTTTTTATTTTGATTTAGTCCCATTTCTTTAATTTTCTCTTTAGTTTAATTTGTCCTAGAAGCTGTTTTGGTAAAGATATTGCTACGATAGAGCGTCGGCCTGTGGTCTGAAGGGTTCCACGTTCGATTCCACTCGAGGGCATGTACCTTGGTTGCAGGCATAGCCCCAATGGGGGTTGTGCAGGAGGCAGCCAATCAATGTTTTTCTCTCTCATCTATGTTTCTAGCTCTCTATTCCCCTCCCTTCCTCTCTGTGAAAAATCAATAAAATATATTTAAAAAATAAAATAAAGTAATTCTCCTACCCATTCCTGGCTGGGTAGCTCAGTTGGTTGGAACGTGATCCTGTACACCAAAAGAAAATTGCATATTTGATTCTCTTTCAGGGCACATAATCTAGGTTTCAGGTTTGTCTCCAGTTAGAGTATAGGAGATCACCGATTGATGTTTCTCTCTTTCTCTTTTTCTCTCTCAAAAATCAATGAACATATTCTTGGGTGAGGATTAAAAAAAAAATTCTTTCTACCATATGTGAATTTACAAAGTTCATTACAATTAATTTCAGTAAATTATTATTCAAGTTGATGTTTTTACTATTGTAACCTTTTTTTAAAAAATTATTTATTGACTTTAGAGGTGAGAGAGAGAGATTTTTGTTTTTACACCTATTTATGCACTCATTGGTTGATTCTTGTTTGTGTTCAGATCAGAGATAAAACCTCAAACCTTGGTGGATCAGGATGACTCTCTAACCAACCTAGCTATTGTGGTAAAATGTACGTACATAGTGTAAAATTTACCATTTGAGCATTTTTAAATGTAAAGTTCAGTATTATTAGGTATATACATTGTTGTACAACCAGTCTCCAGAACTTTTATCTTCTAAAGCTGAAGCTCTACAGCCATTACACTGCAACTCTATATTCCTCTCCCCACCAGCCCCTGAAACCACCACTCTACTTTCTGTTTCTAAGAATTTGACTACTCTAAGTATCTTATAAGTGGAATTATACAGTATTTGTCTTTTTATGACTGGCTTACTTTACTTAGCATAATGTCCTCAGGGTTCATTCACATTCAGGTCTATGTCAGAATCTTCTTCTTTTTCCAGGTTGAATAACATTTGATTGTATGTATACACCACATTTTGTTTGTTTATTCATCGTATTGCTGGACACTTGGGTTGCTTCCATCTTTTGGCTATTCTTAATAATATTGCTGTGCTATACAGATACCTATTTAAAAAAATATGTATATATATATTATTGATTTTTTACAGAGAGGAAGGGAGAGGGACAGGAAGCTAGAAACATCAATGAGAGAGAAACATTGACCAGCCGCCTCCTGCACACCCCCTACTGGGGATGTGCCCTCAACCAAGACACATGCCCTTGACCGGAATTGAACCCAGGACCCTTCAGTCTGCAGGCTGACGCTCCATCCACCGAGCCATACAGGTTTTAGCCAGATACCTGTTTTTTGTTTTTTTTTTAATATATTTTATTGATTTTTTACAGAGAGGAAGGGAGAAGGAAAGGAATAGAGAGTTAGAAACATCGATGAGAGAGAAACATTAATAAGCTGCCTCTTGCACACCCCCTACTGGGGATGTGCCCGCAACCCAGGTACATGCCCTTGACCGGAATCGAACCCGGACCCCTTCAGTCCTCAGGCCGACGCTCTATCCACTGAGCCAAACCAGTTTCGGCAGATACCTGTTTTTTGATATCCCTCCTATCAATTCTTTTGGGTCTATACCTAGAAATGAAATTGTTGAATCATATGTCAATTCTATTTTTTTAAAATTTTTTGTAGGAATGTCTATACTCTTTTCCATAATAGCTGCACCATTTTTCATTTCTAACTGCAGCACACAAAACTTCCGGTTTCTTATAACAGCGTTGCTAACATTTGTTATTTTCTGTTTTTTGGATAGTAGCCACCATAATGGGTGTGAATTGGTATCTCATGGTATTCACACCCTCCCCCTCCCCCAAATATTGTTTGATACCAGAGAAAGAGAAAGGGCAAAAGCTAGAGAGATACAAAGGGAAACATTGATCTGCTGCTCCACCCATTTATGCATTCATGGGTTGATTTTTTAAAAACATATTTTATTGATTTTTTTTACAGAGAGGAAGGGGAGAGAAAGAGAGTTAGAAACATTGATGAGAGAGAAACATCAATCAGCTGCCTCATGCACACCCCCTTCTGGGGATGTGCCTGTAACCAAGGTACATGCCCTTGACTGGAATCGAACTTGGGACCCTTTAGTCCGCAGGCCTGCGCTCTATCCACTGAGCCAAATCGGTTTTGGCCATTGGTTGATTTCTGTATGTGCTTTGACAGGGATTGAACCCAGAACTTTGGGTATCTGGTCATTGTGGTTTTGATTTGCATTTTTCTAGTAACTAGTGATGTTGAGCATCTTTTCATGTGTTTATTATCCATGGCAACAGTGTTTTTATTCTTAATATTTGCTTCTAATTCAATTTGTACTTTTATTGTATTAAATAAAAATATACAAACAGAAAGTAGCATTTAGTTCACTAAACTTACACTATTTTATCAAATCCAAGATGATTATTTCTCACATTTCTAAAATCTGCTTGCATCTTAGAATAAAGTTTCTTAGATTGATGAAACATACAAAGTGTAATTTTATATATCTAGGAAAGGATGTTTCACGGATAAGATGTATGAGAATAATTATGAGTGTAGCAGTTACTGGTTAGTGTTCACTATGTTTAAGACCTTTTTTAAGTTTATAACTAGAGACCCATTTCATGAAGATTTGTGCAATAGGCCTTCCTTCACCTGGCTGCCGGCACTGGTTTTCCTCCGGTACTCGGGACCTAGGCCACCACCTTCCACCTTTACTCTGGCTGGAGTCTTTACAGGCTTCGCTGACTCAGACCGGTGTCTGCAATCTTTGCTGATTGTGGCTGGTATCTGCAGGCTTCATTCCTGCTGGAGTCTTCGCTTTGCTCCGGCCAGAGTGCTGCTCCTGTAGATCCCTCTGCCTCCTGCCCTCCCCCTCATAGCAGACGTCCCATCCCACCCGAGCGCTCTGTACCTGGAGTGGCTGAGACGCTTGAAGCTGTCCCAGAGGCTCCTTACATTATCTTCACATTTTTGAATTCTTTTTTCTTCTTACTTTTCCAGTTGAGTGTTTTCTGATTCTTTATATTTTGAATTTTTTTTTTAATATTTCGAATTTTTGACTTGATTCTTGCCTGCCTGTAGTCTGCTGTTTGTCTCTGTATAATATTTTTTATTTCAGTCAGTGTATGTTTAATTTCTAGTTGGTCCTTTTCCATCTCTAGTTGGTTCTTTTTCATGTCCTCTTGGGTCTCACTAACTTTATCCATTTTTTCTAGGATATTCTTGAAAAACCTTATAAGTGTGGTTTTGAACTCTATATCCAGTCATTTGTTTTCCTCCATTTCTTTTGTTTGTGATCCCTTCCCTTATTTCAGCATTTTCACTATGCTGGGAGAACTTCTATGTTGGATTCAGCCTTATGATACCAGACTTGCAAAACTGCAAAAGCCTCTTTGATGAGCTTTGGAAGGGTGGAGTCTCAGGGCTTAAGGGACTGCCTTGCCTTCCAGTCAGCTCCGCCTCCATGGCCCCCGAGTCTCACATGACTGAGTAATCACTGGAGCGGTCCCTGTTTGTGAGCAGTCTCTATCGCAGTGCCTCTAGACGCCCCTGCGCTCTGGGACCATATGAATCTGGGGCCCAAGGACTTTGCCCGAATCTGGGGTTTAGTGGCATTAAAAGTGATGCAGTTGGGATGCTTTGTCTCCCGCCCTCTCGTGAAAGCCAGCGGCACAATCAGCAGTCGGTCTTCTGTGCGCAGCGCTGTGTGTGCCACTCAACTTCTGCCCTCCTGAGACTCTCCCAAATTTCTGTGCACTTCTCCCTTTTCACAGTCCCCCTGCATCAGTTTCGGCTGGACCTGGGGTTTAGTGTCGTAGGATAAGGGGTTCAGTGCCGTTGGGAGTCTCCATTTCCCTCCCACCAGAGAAAGCCAGCCAGGTACTCTGGCTCCCGCTCTCTCCACGTGTGTGTCTCCGCACCTCAGCTGTTTGCAGCTCCTCTGGGTCTCTGTGAGCCCCTCTCTTCCCTTTTAGTTGTAGAATTTCCACTCATCCAGCTTTCCTGTGGTTCTGGATGACGTCGTTCTGTCTTTTAGTTGTAGTTTTGAAATTGTTGTGCGAGGTAGCAGTGTAGGTGTTTACCTATGCCGCCATCTTGGTTCTCTCCATCAGATGCATTTTATTTGATGTTCTAACCATGAAATTGTGTGACTGAGTAACTTTGGCAAGTTACTTAACACTTTTAAGAAATTTTTATCTACAATGTCCAGCACATAGAAAGATGAGTGAGCATCCCAATAAATATTCATTCCTGTTTTATTTCCCTGTTTTATTCATTTAAGGAATAATATTTTCTAAGTATTTTTAAAAATATATATTTTCTTGATTTTTTTTTTACAGAGAGGAAGGGAGAGGGATAGAGAGAGAGAAATATTGGTAAGAGAGAAATATCGATTCAGCTGCCTCCTGCACACTCCCTACTGGGGATGTGACAGGAACCGAGGTATATGCCCTTGACTGGATTCCAACCTGGGAACCTTCAGTCCGCAAACCTCTATCCACTGAACCAAACCGGTTAGGGCTCCAAGTACTTTTCTTTCATTTAATGAATACATATTCTAAACAAAATACTTAAGTCTCTTTAGCTTCTGCAGTTTCTTAAGGCTCAATTTGGTATATTATACTGTATCATGTTAATACAAACAAACTCTATTTTTCCATTGGGAAAGGGTAAGTAGTTTAGCTGATTGTCCAAAATCAGAGTGGAGTGAGAGAGACTAGGAATTAACTAAACACTTAAAAATCTGTCTAAATTCGGTGTGGTATTCTGAATTGGTCCCAGAATAGAAAAGAACAATAGGAAAAACTTAGGTGGTGGCATAGGTAAACACCTACACTGCTGCCTCGCACAACAATATCAAAACTACAACTAAAAGACAAAACAGACACCATCTGTAACCACAGGAAGGCTGGCTGAGTGGAAATTCTACAACTAGAAGGAACGAGGAAAGCACATTAAGAGAAAGAGGAGTTGCAAAAGGTTGAGGTATGGAGACACGTGAGCTTGTGGACAGGATAGGTGGCTGAGTGCACAGGCAGCTGAGTGTGCAGCTGGCTTTCTAAAGCGGAAGGGAGATAGGAGCTCCTGACTGCTGAATTCCAGTTCCGGGCAAGTTTCTGGGATCCAGATTCATTCCGGGAGAAACTGGACTGTCAGGAAAATAGAAAGCACATTGAAACTTGGGAGCTGTGGAGGTAGAGGTCCAGAGGCATGCGTGTGCAGAGAGGACAGATGGCTGAGTGTGCTGCTGGCTTTCTAAAGTGGTAGGGAGACAGAAGCTCCCGACTGTACTGAACTCCAGTTCCGGGTGAGTTTCTGGGAACTCCAACTCCTTTGGGTAGAAACTGGATTGTTTGGCAGCAGGTGAAACTCAAAGGCGGCTCTATCTCAGAGGTGCTTGCAGTGATTACCAAGAGACACTGAGATCCAGGGGCCTCACAGGGCAGGGCTGACTGGAATCCAAGACTGTCTGCTCCACTCTGAGACTCTGCCCCATCCATGCTAAGCACAGAGGCCTTTGCAATTTTGCAAATTTTGTCCCATAAGGATGTCTCCAGCACAGAAGTTCTCCCAGTGTAGACACAGCCAATTAGCCTGGAGGTCAATTCCTCCCAGTGATACCAACAACAATCAAGACTTAACTGCATGCCGAAACTGGTTTGGAATAGCGGATAGAGCATCGGCCTGAAAGGTCCCAGGTTTGATTCCGGTCAAGAGCATCTATCTTGGTTGCTGGCACATCCCCAGTAGGGGGCATGCAAGAGGCAGCTGATGGATGTCTCTCTCTTATTGAAGTTTCTGGCTCTCTATCCCTCTCCTTTCCTTTCTGTAAAAATCAATAAAATATATATTAAAAAAAAAAAGACTTAACTACAACAAGGCTGAGCACAGAGTTCACAAAGGGATGCACCAAGAGTGTCCACCTCAGGTAACTGGGAAGACTGAACCCCTGGATCCTATATGACACCAGCACACAAAGCTACTCTTCCAACTCAGGGAAGCAGCAAAAATGTGGAAACAAAGAAACAGATCACAAACTGAAGAAATGGAGGAAAGCAGACGACTGGATATATAGTTCAAAACCACAGTTATAAGGTTTTTCAAGAAATTTCTAGAAAAGGCCAATAAATTTAGTGAGACCCTCGAGGATATGAAAAAGGACCAACTAGAAATTAAGCATACACTGAAATAAAATACTATACAGAGACCTAACAGCACTAGAGGATCACAAGAATCAAGTCAAAGATTTGTAATACAAGGAAGCAAAAAACACTCAGCTGGAAAAGCAAAAAGAATCCAAAAATGTCAAGATAGTGTAAGGAGCCTCTGGGACAACTTCAAGCGTACCAACATCAGAATTATGGGGGTGCCAGAAGAAGAGAGAGAGCAAGATACTGAAAGCCTAATTGAAGAAATAATGACAGAAAACTTCCCCACCTGGTGAAAGAAATAGACTTACAAGTCCAGGAAGTGCACAGAACCCCAAACAAAAGCAATCCAAAGAGGAACACACCAAAACACATCATAATTAAAATGCCAAGAGCAAAAGACAAAGAGAGAATATTAAAAGCAGCAAGAGAAAAACAGTTAATTACCTACAAGGGAGCACCCATATGTCTGTCAGCTGATTTCTCAACAGAAACGATGCAGGCCAGATGGGAGTGGCAAGAAATATTCAAAGTGATGAATAGCAAGAATCTAAAACCAAGATTACCCAGCAAAGCTATCATTCAGAATTGAAGGTCAGCTAAAGAGCTTCACAGACAAGAAAAAGCTAAAGGAGTTCACCACCACCAAACCAGTATTATATGAAATGCTGAAGGATATTCTTTAAGAAGGGGAAGAAGAAAAGGGTAAAGATAAAAATTATGAACAACAAATAAGTGTCTGTTAACAAGTGAATCTAAAAGTCAAGTGAATTAAAATTCTGATGAACAAAGTAAACTGTTGAATATAATTGAATCAGGGGCATAGAAAGGGAGTAGACTGACAATCCTCAGGGGGAAAGAGATGTGGGGATTACAGGAAGAGACTAGACAAAAATCGTACACCTATGGATGAGGACTCGGGGGGAGGTAAGGGCAAAGGGTGGGGTGAGAACCGGATGGAGGGGAGCTATGGGGGGAAAAAGAAGAACAAATGTAATAATCTGATCAATAAAGATTTATTAAATTAAAAGAAAAGAATAGTAGAAAAACTGGGAAAAGTAGAATAGGGCTATAATTCTTTTTTTAAATTGATGAGAGAGAGAGAGATAGATAGGTAGAGAGAGAGAGAAAGACTCTGAGAGAGAGAGAGAGATTGATTCATTGCTCCACCCATTGATGGATTCATTGGTTGTGTCTTATATGTGCCCTGACTGGGCACTGAATTAGAATCCTTGTTTTATCAGGACAACACTCAAAGCAACTGAGCTCCTTTGCCAGGGCAAGGTCTATAGTTAATAATAATGTGCTAATGTTAATTTTTTAGTTTTGACAAGAGTACTATTGTTATATAAGATAGTAATATTAGAGATGTGGGAACTTTCTCTACTATCTTTGCTACTTTTCTGTAAATGTAAAGTTATTCTGAAATAATATGTTATACTAAAATATTAGGAGCTCACATTTTTTGAGTGTCTGCTTGTGTCAGATATTATATGTGTCATCTCCTTTTATAACAACCTATGAGGAAGATATTAATATTTCCATTCTCCAGTTTGCAGTTAGTGTGTGACTTGTGGTATACTCCAGATGTCAGAGAAATTTATTCAAAATAAATGTATTAAGCATTACTGTGTTTCAGTCAAGCTCCAAAGTACAGTATTGAGCAAGATCTAGATAAAGTCTCTGAACTGAGAGTTAGTTTAGAATCCTCCCACAAACAAACAAACAAACAAAAAAACAAAGAAGAAAGAAAAGGTGTGTAGTAAGTACTGTGTTGGACTTAAAGGAATACATCAATTTAATTCTAATGAGAAGTTTATGCTGTGTAAAGTGAAGCAAGGTTATTGGAGCTAAAGACTTGTATGCAGTCAACTAACTATTCTGTTTCCAGAGAACATTAGATGAGGGAGGAAAACTTGACAAGAACATTAAACAGTGACATCAGATTATGGAGGGGGAAGGATTGTACAATAGGAGCACAAGGAACAGGGTCTTATTCCTTTTTATTCCAGCGTGTGGCCCATAAGTTGATATTCAATGCATGTTGAATGAATAGGACACATGTCTAGTTTGCATTTTGCTTGGAGGTAAGGAAATGAGATGCTGTATTTCCAGTATTCCAGGCAATGGTATAGAAGTATTTGACTTCCCTTTGAGGGGAAAAAGTAACAAATGAAAAGTGATAGGAAGGAGTAACATTAGAGACTTTAAAACCTTGTGTTGTCTAGATTACTTAGGATAAACATCTTTCCCTAGGAAATTTGCCTTATTTTTGTCATGGAAAGCTTTCTTTTTTTCATGAAATTAGGACTGTAAACTTTAATGTGAATTTTATATAAAAACAACATATAACATATAAATCGAATTTTGATTTTGCGCCCAGCCAGCATGGTTTAGTGGTTGAGTATTGACCTATGAGCCAGGAGGTCACAGTTCGATTCCCAGTCATGACACATGTCTGGACTAGGAGCTCGATCCCCAGTGTGGGGTGTGCAGGAAGCAGCCTATCAATGATTCTCTCTCATCATTGATGTTTCTATCTCTCTCTCCCACTCCTTCCCTCTCTAAAAGTGTTCCACTATCATCAGGACTGATTCTACTAACATGACAAAAACTAGCCCCCTTATCTGTCTTATACACAATTTCACCTATTAATCTAAACCCCCTAATTATATCCTTATTATCAATTGCAATTGAAGGTTGAGGAAGATTAAATCAAACAAAGTTATGTAAAATTATGGCTTATTCATCTGTTCCTCATATAGGATAAATAATTTCTATCTTAATTTACAATCCAACTATAACATTACTAAATGTATTTATCTATAATCTAATAACTACTACATTCATACTATCCATAATAAATGCATCAACCATAACAACCTTCTTATTCCACATATGAAATAAGATACCACTAATTACCACATTTACTGAAGAAATTATAAACTGGCATCATATACTTAAAGGAAGGCTCTCACTACAAGAGCCCCAGTGTTTGCTTCATGGGAGGCAGTGGAAAAGTACTAGTCCTCTCCCCACTTTTTTTTTTTTAAGTTTTGTTGTTTTTTACTTTACAAGTAGGATATTCTTTTATTTAAGTAGATTTTTATTGATTTCAGAGAGGAAAGGGAGAGAGAGATAGCATCATCAATAATGAGAGAGAATCATTGATTGGTTGCCTCCTGCACGCCCCCCATGGGGGATTGATCCCGCAACCCAGGCATATGCTCCTGACCGGAATCAAACCCAAGAGCCTTCATTCCATAGGCTAATGCTCTACCCACTGAGATAAGCCAGCTAGGGTTATTTTTAAAAATATATTTTTACTAGAAGCCTGGTGCACAAAATTTGTGCATGGGTGGGTCCCCTCAGCTCAGTCTGCACCCTCGCCAATCTGGGACCCCTTGGGGGATGTCGGACTACTGGTTTAGGCCCAGTCCTTGGAATTGGGCCTAAACGGGTAGTTGGATATCGCTCTCACAATCCTGGACCACCAGCTCCTAATTGCTCATCTGCCTGCCTGCCTGGTCATCCCTTACTGCCCCCTCTGCCAGCCTGGTCACCCCCAATTGCCACCTTCTACCATCTAGTTACACCTAATTGTCCCACCTGACAGCCTGTTCACCACCAAATGCACCCTCGCTGGCTTAGTCACCCCTCACTGCCCCCCTTGCCAGCCTAACT
>PVJN01043393.1:0-17815 GCA_004026805.1 Lasiurus borealis | reverse complement strand
CCTCCAGGTGGATGAGGCACTGCCCCCTCCCCAGCCTTTTAAGCTCAGCTCAAGATTGGGGGGTGGGGAATTGAAGGAGAGCTATGACACCTTCCACCTGTCTGGGTTCTGATGTGGTCACCTTCCCCAGGTGACCACATCAGACCACTAGAGCCTGGGGTCCATATTCTGCAGCCCTGATGATTTCATGCTTTGAGGTGTGTGCGTTGGGGGGGGGGGTACAAAGAGGGACCAGAGCCCCTGTGGAGTCACACTGCAGTGTCTAGGTGCCAAGATTCTTGTTTGCGCATTTGTTCCACACAAAGGGAGGCAGAGCTGGGCTCCTGTATTCCCGTCCCTGTGGGGCCAATGTGAGGGGCTGGATAGGATGGGGTAGGAGCACAGGAGATGAAGTGGGTGGGGGGGAGGAGATAAGACAAGGCATACAAGGTCCGAGGGAGGCCCCTCAGAATGAAGTGATGGCATCTTAGAGGAGAAACAGTCCCAAAGTGATTGGGTCAGGCTTATCCAGCCTGCCTGGGAGAGGGAACACAGGGCTGACCTCTGGGCAGGAGAGGGGATGCAGACGGCTGGGCTGGGAGGGAAGGCCCCTGCCCAGAGCCAAGACCTCCATTTCTAGTTTCAGAACCAAGGACAGCTCTCGGCTCCTCTGGACCTGGAGAGGGGTTCCCGCCAGGCAGGGCATCCAGAGCCTGGAGCCTCCCTTGGGATTCCCCCCAAGTGCTTCCTTGAATAATGCCTCACCCTCAGTGCGGGAGGGGCTGGAGGAGGACTGAGAGCTGCAGAGAGCGAGGCTGTTTCCAAACTGCGAGTTCTAATTGCCTTCAGCCGTTGTTCTGTGTCTAGAACATCACAACCTCTTCATACAGAAGGGGTTCAGAAAATGGTGGGGAATGTGTGAGTAAATAAATAAGTGATTCCAACGTTTAAAATCCAAACTCCTCGATTTATAAAAAGGGAAACGGAAACGTGAGAAGAGCGTGGCTTCACTTCTCCTCCTCAGCCAAAATCCAGATCTTCTCTCCAGGCCTGAGGGGGAGGTGGGTGTGAGCCCTGCTCATTGTCCAAATACCAGCCCATCCTTCAAGGGTGCAGCTGAGGCCCTGAAGGGATCAGTTCTGACCCAGTTCTCAGGAGCCCCCAGGCTGTGGGTGAGACATAAAGACACTGGGTGGGCCATAGAGAGGGGCACCTACCATTTGGGAGTCCCTGGGGGCAGTAAGGTTACTGTATTTGCAGCTGGGGAAGGGCAGCCAGGGTTCTATCTGGGAAGGGAGGGAAAACTGTATAAAGGGGAGGCATTTGAGCTGGGCTTTGCAGGTAGAGTAGGAGTTTCCTAAGGAGAGCAGAGGGACAAAGGAACAACAGAAACACAGGCAGGAAGATCGGAGGACATGACCCATTTGGGGAGAGTTAGAAGGAGCTCAGCTGGGGAGGATGACCCCCTCTAGAGGAGGATAGAGGTGGATTGGGGGGCCAAGCTTGTGGCTGGAGGCCTGCAGGAGGCTCTGTCAGTATGAGGAACAGGTGGGGGTGAAACAGAGGTAGGACAAGGGGGGAAGCTGCTCAGAGGGACCCAGGAACCCACGAGGGCAGAGCAAAGCCTCCCCTCTCCCCACTCACTAGACATCAAACCCAGACTTCCCCCCTCTCCAGGTTATTAATTTTTCAGAGAAGAAAATGCTTTTTGTATTTTTTCCAGGCAAAATATTGATAATGGGCTTAATGTGCCTTTCCAGCTTTTGTGTATTGAAAGGGCTTTTCCGTCCTGGTTGCTGCAGAGGCTGCACATTGCACACAGGCGTGCACACACACACACACACACACACACATCACAGTCCCCCACCGGCAGATCACACTTGTCTTCAGAGACATGACTGGGAATAGGGTGGGGGTGTTTTGATTGCTGCCCAGCAGGCTGGCACAGCCTCCTCCCCGCCTGCAGCCCCCACCTCTGTTCCACAAAGCCAGACACTCGTCAACAAGGGAGCTGGTGTTTCTGGCAGCTTCAGGCTGAGATATAGCCTTGAGCTGTTTAAAATTTGCCTTCCCTTCTCTTGGCAATGTGAAAACAGAAAGGTAGGGAACTCCGTTCATTTATTTGTTCATTTATTCATTTTTCATTCATCCATCCATGCATCCATCCATTCACTCACTCACTCATTAGCCAGTTACTATGCACCTTTTGTGCACAGGTTCCCTGTCTCCTGGAAGTTCATAGTCTGGTGGGAGAGAAGGGTACTAAGCAAAAAATTCCAGGGAGGAAAATAGCACTATAGCACGGCCAGTGTGGCTCAGCAGTTGAGCATCAAGCCATGCACCAAGAAGTCATGGGTTCTATTCTCCATCAGGGCACATGCCCAGGTTGCAGGCTCTCCCCAGCCAGGGATGTGCAGGAGGCTGGTGTTTCTCTTTTATCAATGTTTTTATTTCTCTCTTTTAAAAAAAAATAATAATTTTTTAAAACACAGCCCTGACTGGTGTGCACAATGGTTAGAGCATTTGGCCGGTGCACCAAAGGAATGCGAGTTCAATTCCCAGTCAAGGGCACATACCTGAGTTGCAGGTTTGATCCCAGCTTGGTCAGTCAGGGCTCCTGCCGAAGGCAACCAATCAACGTGTCTCTCTCACATTGTTGTTTTTTTCTCTTTCTGCCCCTCCCTTCCTTCGACTCCCTAAAAATCAATGGTGGGGGGGAAATATCCTCAGGAGAGGATTGACAAAAAAAAAAAAAAGATAGCTAGGGAGCTGGAGCCTCAGTTGTTTACCCATAGAATGGGTGACCGCCCTGGCCTTGCCCGCCTGCCAGGATGTGGAGGAGGAGAACTGGACTGGCCCACCCAGGATGCCTGAGGATGCCAAGGCCAGGCCTCCACTCCGCTCCAGGGCTAGCACACCTGCCACAGTGAAAGGAAGCAGAAGACGTCCCGGCTCTGGGAAGGTCTGAGGAACAAAAACATCAGGGGGCTGGTGAGCAGAGGCTAACCCAAGGCCACCCAGATCCCCATCAGAGGCCTGTGCTGCCTCCTCCCAGAACCTGCTTTGTAGTGGGGTCCACAATGCCCAACTCAGAGGATCCCAGAAGGCAGCAGCATGGATCTGCAGAGCCTGGGGGTGGGGGAAGAGCTGCCCTCAGGGACCCTCTGCCCAGCCACCCTACCTGTTGGCTCTCACACAGTGTAGTGTGAGGATCAGGCCTGGTGGCTGAACTCATCCACAAGCACTTTCTCAACATCTATTGGGCACCCTGGAGAATGCAGTGTGTGGGTGTTTATGCCCATTTCACAGAGGAACAAACAGGCTCTGGAAGAGGCAGGGAAGTGAATAAGGGGCACTGGGTCTCCAATCCAAAACCCACTCTTAATATTGTGGGGGTGAAGCTGGTGGCACCTAGGAGGCACTCAGGGGATGGTCTCCTGGGACCCTGGGCACCCCAGGAAGAGGTCAGCCCAGTGGGTGGATCAGCTACCCCCCTGAGCAGCTAGCCACAGGCTCAGTCTCCCCACTCATGAGATGAGCAAATACATCAGCCAGCTCCCCCCCGAACACACACACACACATCCACCTGCACCTCACCTTTTATTCTGCTTCTGAAATTTGTAAAGGACTTCCATTGTCCCAAGCAGCTGAGAGGTGTCTGCTCTGGCAGGTGGAAGGTTACACTTCCGTTTTCTCCCCTGGAGAACAAGCAAGGAGTCACTAGATGACCCTCAACCCTTCCCCAACCTCTCCCCAACCCCTCCCCCTCCTGCTGGAGCTACGGCCTCAGAGGGCCTGGCCAACCAGGCCTGGAAGCCCGCCCAGGGCCTGTGAAGGAAGGAAATGTCCCCAGTTTCTCTCACTCTGCCTGGGCTCCCAGCCTCCGGTTTCTCTCCTCCTAGTGGAGGGCTGGGAGGGTGAGGAGGGGGCTGGAGGAGGTACTCTCCCCCCCACCCCATCCCCACACCCATTCCCAGGAAACACTGCCTATGGGAGCCTGTCTTCTTACCTCCAGATGCATAGGAGTCAATAACAACAGGAACGTGATGCTGTGCTCGTTTTTTTAAGTGAGGAGAAAGAGAGGGAACTCCAGCAGTTCCTACACAGCCAACGTTTGGATATTCGTTATGAGAAATTACAGAGGGAAGCCACGGGGCACTGCTTGGAGGGGTGGAAGGGTGTGGGTGCTGACTTAAGTGGACTAACCGACATCATAGCTTTTAGCCCTGGAGGGAGGACAAAAAGGGGTGGGGAGGGGAGGGGAGGGGAGAAAGGCCGGGAGGACTTCTGAAGAGGGGAGCATCAAGAATCCCCTTTCTACCCTGGTGGGGTGGCTCAGTTGGTTAGAGCATCATCCTAACCAAAAGATTTCAGGTTCAGTTCCCAGTCAGCACACATAACGAGGTTTCGGGTTTGATCCCTGGTCAGGGTGTGTAAGGAAGGCAACCAATGGATGTTTTTCTCTCTCTCCCCCTCAGTCTCTCTCTAAACATCAATTAAAAAGAAAAATATTAAAATAAAGAACCTGAGGCCACCCTCACCCTCAGGCCCTACAGACCTCACCAGGCTCTGCTTCCCCCACCCCCATCCCTGGCCTGAGGGCTCCTCAAGGGGTCAAATTCAAGAGGGTTTGGGGTGGGCACAGCTGGGGTCCTTTTTATGGGGAGCCCCTTGGCTCTTCCCCTCTGGATTCCTTTAATGATTAACTGTATGGGCTGAGCCCGGGCAAGCAGGCACTGCAGACTCTACAATTCTGTCCCCCTCCCCATCTGGCCCTGGAATAGGGGCTCCTCCCCGAGTGCAGGCTGGACTGTCCCTCCTGGTCTCCTCACCATTGTCCCCCAATGCCACAGTCTGGGAGGTCCTAGGTTCCCTGGAATTTTCTGAAGGGCTGGGAGTGGAGGGAAGGACCCTAGTGGGGGGCACTCTGTATAGCTGGAACCCCTGCCCCACACATTCCGCTGGGACTTCACTCAGTGTTGCTTCTGAGAACAACTCCATTGCTAGCTGGACACTCCAGTGTGTCCACCTCATTCACACAAACCGGATGCCCGTTGGGGCTCAGCATATTGTGAGAGTGAGGGAGGCCCTCAGAGACCAGTCCCATAGCCTAGAGGTCAGCTCCCCTGCTGAGGATTTGGGCCAACCTTGGGAATCTCTTTGTGACTCAGTTTCCTCACCTGAAAAATGGGGATAATTAGCCGCTCTTTCAACCTCAGCTCCACGCAGGCAGAGTGGGGACACACATAGAATGGGGTTCTGCTGTGAGCATCCTGTCCCCAGGTTACCAAGATCCCCACCCCCACCCTCTGGGGAGGGAGGGAGGAAGGAGAGCCCGCTGATTGAAGGAAAGGAAAGCCTTTTCCTTCTGCACATAGTGACTCACCCACTGGGCTCAGGAACAAACAGTGCTCCCTCCCCCCTCACTCAGCACGCGGGGGAGGGGGAAGCCCATCATTCTGCACCCACCATGTCTCCGATGACCCCCTTTGTGCAGCCTGATGCAAGAGGGAGCCCACTGAGACCCTCTCCTGCCGGCCTCCCAAACAGCAGGAGAAAGCGCGACCTCCTGGCACTCGAGGCCTGGCTGTGACCCCACCCCCTCCCGTCCGTCCCCGCTTTATCTCATTGACTCATTCAACAAATGTGTCCTTAATGAAGGCCTGCAAGGTGTGGAGCTGCTGCCAGCCATCTGCCCCGGCTCCATTTCCTACCCTCCCAACTGTAAGGGTCTTTTCCACCCTTCACTCAGCCACCTGCGGGAACCCCTACACGTCCTACAACACCCAGTCTCGGGGTCCTCTCCCCCTCCCGGGGGCCTTCTCTCCCTGCCTCCCCATGGCAGGCAGGGGCTGAGGCCTCCTACGCAGGCAGGTTTGTTTCATCAGGGCAAGGGCCCAGCTCCCTTCCTCCATGCTCGGCCTGTAGATAGATGCCTACACCCCTCTGCCCGGCCTCGAACGCGCAGGGCACCCCAAAGAGGTCTCTTGGCCTCTCTTCCCAGGCGGCCCCGGGCAGAGGAGACGGGCTGGATGGAGGGCGGCGGGGCAAGAGGCGGCCCGCCGCGCTGTCCAGTGGGGCAACAGCCTCCTCCACTTCCCCTCCTCCTCCCCGGCGGGGCGGAAAGGGCGCGGGTGTATCCAGATAAATGGCGCGTTAATGGGGCGCCAGGCCGGGGCCCGGTTCCCAGCCGGAAGTCGCCGGGGGCGGAGGCGCGGGGCGCCCCGAGGCGGGGTCCTCACGCCGGGCCCGAGCCTCCCTCTCCGCGTCTGGAAAGTGGGCGCTGGCCCCAGCCTGCCCTCCCCGCCCTCGTCTTCGCGTTCTGGGCTCCCCGAACCCAGAGCCGGACACTCGGGGCATGGAAGCGGTTGCGCTCGGGCTCCGCGGAGCCAGAGGCCGGGACCCCGGGCCGGGCGGTTCCTGGGGGGCCCCCCGGGGCCGCCCCGCGGCAGCCTGACCGGATCCCCAGCCCGGGGCCTCCGCCAGCCGCGCGCCCCCAGGCTCCGGGTCGGCCGGCCGCCCGGCTGCGCGGAGAGCCCGGTGGATGAGATGCGCACAGATTTACATGTTTAACCGCCAGCGCCTCCTCCTCTCCCGGCAGGGCCGGCGGGCGCCCGGGCCGCGAGGGGCGGGGGTCTCGCTCAGCGGCCCGGGGCCGCAGTTTCGCGGTGGGGGTGGCGCGTGGGCCCCTCTGGAGCGCGGCGCCAGAGGCGGGTTTCGTTGCGCCCGGGAAGTCCGCGGCCTGCGGTGCCCGACTGGCGCGGTCGGCGGCGTGGCGTCCTGGGCTCCCGCGGGCCCCTCTGCCCGAATCGTCCTCCTCCCCCTCCTCCAGGAGGCACCGCCGCGCCCTGCCTGGCCCAGCCTCGGTTTCCCCAACCGCACACTTGGGGACAGACTCCTAGTTTCTCATTACCTCCAAGGGGCGGGAGGTGACCTGGGCAGAGAGGACGGGTGCGGGTCCGAGGTATGGGGGGCTCATTCGTGTCTCCAGCCCTTTCTGGCTTCGCCTCCAACCGGGTCTCGCCGCATTTTCAACCTCGGGGGTCCGCCCTGGACCCGGGGTGCGCAGAGGGAGCGGGAGGAGAGCGAGCAGACCTCAGGGCCCTGGACGCCCCGGCCCCTGGGTCTCTCTTCGGACGGGGAAACAGGCGTGGACGGAGCCGCGCGGGCCCAAGCGCGCCGTCCGCCCCAGCGCCAGCTCGGCCTACGACCAGCAGCATCCCCGCGTCCCGAGTGGGGAGGGCGGGTGGGTCCTCCGCGGGTTGTGTCCCTCGAAGTCCGGGCCTGCGGAGGCCCAGCAGCCGGGAGAGAGAGGACGCGGGGCGAGGCCCCCAGACAGCAAACCCTGCCCGCCGCCCCGGCGCAAACCAGCGCCGTGTTTGCCGAGAGCGCGGCGGGCGGGCGGCCCGGCCCCGGAGCGAGGAGGATCCGATGGAGCCGCGCAGCGCGGCGGGCGCGGGGATCGATCCCGCGCAGCTGTTGCCAACAATCCCGCTGGAGCGTCTGACCCGCGGGCCCACCCGACCCGGCGCATCCGGACCGCGGGCAGGAAGCTGGGGGCGACCGGCCCGCCAGGGGCGAAACCCCAACGTCGCCGAACCTCAGCTGTGGCGCCGGGAATGTCCCCGCGACCCGACGTCCCGATGGTGAAACCTGGGGGCGTCAGGCGCGCAGCCTCGCCCGGACCCCCGCCAGGCCGGAAAATCCCAACACCCGGCCCCCCACACCCAAACCAGTCCTCGGACCCCGCCCGAACGAAGGAGCCAGATCCGGGCCGAGGAGTGTGGCCCGCCTGGGGCGCGGCGGCCAGGCTGCGGGGCACCGCCGGTTGGAGGGGCTGGAGCGGGGCGGGCGCGGACCTCGGGCTCGGCCTGGGGCACACGTTCAGTCGGCCGAGTTACTAAAACCTCGCTCTAAAAAAAGAAGGGGTGCGAGCGGCCGGTGAGTTTCATTTCCACGGGAGACGAATCGCATCAGGGCCCGCCAACCGTGGAGGCGCTTTGGAGGGGCCCAGGAAGGAGAAGCTTGAGGCGTATTCTCCCCTACCCACCACGCGGGAACCGGATTCGGCCTGTCCGAAAAAAGGGGGGGCGGGGGCACTGATCAAAGATTCCAGCTGTGGAGATGACCGAGCCCCCAGACGAGGAGGAGACTGGCCCCAGTGGGGGTCGGCAGAGGGAGGCTGCGCTCCTCAGCTCTGGCCGGCACAGAGAGGGTGCGCCGTGGCCAGGAGCAGCCCAGCCCGAAGAGGCGCCCCGCAGTGCAGACTCGGGCTCCAGGGCTCAGATCCCAACTTCCCTTGAGGGGCTGCTGAGGTGGGAGAGCTTCCCCCACCGTGACTCAGGTCCCCGGAGAGTGGAGAATGGGGGGCACCCTGCCCCCACCCAGCTCTCCCCGCCCTGGCCGTCAATTTGCCTAATGATTCAAAATCGATCAGGCCCCAGCCACCAGCCCGCCCCGTGGCAGGCTCGATTCTATTTTACTAATTACTAAAAGGAGGCGGCGGCGGCGGGGACGCTGGTCTCTGGCTCCCGGGGCCACTCCCTCCCTCTTTCTGGAGGTTGGGAACCCTGCTCCAGTCCCCCGTGGGAGCACAGCCTGCTCCCCGGTCCTGCCCGAAGCTGACTCCCAGGGTCCCGGCAGCCTGAGCGAGACTGGGGAGCTCAGGGGGTCCTGAGGCTGCACCAGGGAAGAGACTGCTCCTCAAAGCCAGCCGTCCACCCCTCTTCCTTCAAAATGGACGCTTTCCTGATTAGACGAGAAAACCCACCCAGCTCTTATACAAATGAGAATGACCGTGGATGGAGCTGGAAGAACATAAAAAGGACACAAAAGATTGCTTGACTGGGATCCCCCATGAAGCACCTCTTTACTGACATTTGGGGGTTCAGCTTTCACCTTTGCTTTTCTAGCCATGGAGACCCTGATCCTCAGTTTCTGGGCCTGGGGTGTGATCATGTTATGAGACTGATTTTTAAATCCCACGAATATTTTTAATTTTGTGTCTGTATCTGATTGTTAGAGGGACAGATGGGGGCACCCAGGCTGGGTCTCTCGGCAAAGCCAGAATCTGCCCCCCCCCACTTGCCCCGACTTGGAATCTGCATGGGAGTCTTCAATTATCCAGACCCACCCATCTCTCCTACCTCTGTCTTCCCACCTGGAAGATGGGTGCGATGACAAATAACCTGAAATTGTATCCAAACCATGAATTTGAAATGCCCTGGGGTCCACTGTCTCACTTGGACACCACATGGGAACCAAGGGCGAACCCTCTCTCTCCCCCTCCCACCACCATCACGTTCTACCTTGGTCCTGAGAGGGAAGGAGTGATTTGACTCCCCCTCAGGCTGAGGAGTGTGTGCCTGGAAAACAGTGGGCGGCCACTATTTGCCAGTCCTCAGCACTAACCAGGAGCTTAGCCCTACCCCACCCCCGGACTTGGATCTACCACTCTATTGTCTGCTTCTCCTCCCCGCCCCCCAATTCCTTAACCCGGGAAGGGGCCGGCTCACCTGGACTCCTGACTCCCTGGACCACAGAGGTCCACCAAAGGTCCTCCCTCACTTTGGTGCTCTGCTCTCAACTGAGGCCAGCAAGAAAAGGAAACCGAGGCACAGAAAGGGCCCTGAACAGACTCACAGTGCCCACAATCAAGTCCCCAAGGTGTAGCCACAACTGCAGGGGTGGGGAGTCCCAGTGAAGGTGGGCACTGGGTGCCTAATTGGTTTGCATGGGGTATTCCAGCAGAGGCATTCATAGCTTTACCATCCCTCCCCTCTTCTGGAAAATGAGCAAAGGTCCCTCTGGGGGCAGATGTAATGGGGAAGTGGGGAGTGGGCTGATTTGAGGGCTCCCTCTCCACCTAAGACTCTGGACTTGAGATGGAAGCACCCTTTGGGGTCTGGTCTGGCCGCTCCAGACCCCCCTTGTGACCTGCATCTGACCCCTGCACTGGAAGGGTCACCTCTGAGTGTCTTTTGAGTGTGGGAGGCTCCCTGGTTTCTCCCAGTCCCTGGAGGCCCTTGGCTCACCTGTCTCTGAGTGGTGAGGAAAAGGAGGGTCTTTGCTTCCCCAACCCAAAAGAGAAACCCCAGGGAAGCGGGTGGGAGAAGCAGAAAGGAGATGCATCCTTTTCTGGCGTGGGCTGGAGGACGGGGCTCTTTGGGGGTGAGCCCCAAGCCACTCCCACCCGGAGGAAGAAGGTAGAAGGACCTGGAATTGGGAGGGGCCTTGGGCACCCTGAGGCCAGGTTCTCCATTGTACAGTGAGGAAACTGAGGACCAGGTGCCCACAATCAGGAGCAGCTCTGAGGCTCCTCCTCTCCTCACCCCTGCTCCCCGGGAGTGTGGGAGAGGGCCAGACTCCCTGCGGGTGTGGATAGAGGGAGCTGAACTTGCGGGGGGTCCACCTCCTGGGTCGGTGTGTGCCCTGTGGGGGAACAGGGGGTCCTAGTCCCTAGTCAGCCAAACCCCACCGCACTCCCTGGAGATGGGCTCAGGCTGGCCCTCTGGGGAGGGATGTGGGATCCGAGCCCCAAAGAGTCCGCCCCCCGACCCCCTCCCTAGTCCCTGGTAAGTCCGGCTCCCAGGAGGCCTCGCAGAGGCAGGGGACCCCAGAAGGCCCACGCCGGCCGGCCTGACGCTCGAGGGGACCCGGGAGGGCGGAGAGCAAGGTGGCGGGAGGCGGCGGCGGCGAGGGGAGTGGGTGGGCGGGGGCGCTGACGTCAGACCCGGGCCCGGCCGTCGGCCGCCGATCCCCCGCCACATCCTGGTGGCCGCGCTCGCAGCCAGGCCGGGCCCTGCGCCGCGCAGCCAGGCAGCCTCGCGCGCAGCCACCGGGGAGCAGGCGGGGGCCATGCAGCGGCCCTGAGCGCGCCGGGCCGGCGCTGGAGAGAGCGCGCGGCGGGCGGGCGGGCGGGCGGCCCAGCATGGAGCTCAGCCTGGAGAGCCTCGGGGGCCTGCACGGCGTGGCCCACGCGCAGGCGGGCGAGCTGCTGAGCCCGGGCCACGCGCGTTCGGCGGCGACGCAGCACCGCGGTCTGGTGGCGCCCGGGCGCCCGGGGCTGGTGGCGGGCATGGCGAGCCTGCTGGACGGCGGCGGCGGCGGCGGCGCCGGGGGCGCGGGCGGCGCGGGGAGCGCGGGCGGCGGCGCCGACTTCCGCGGGGAGCTGGCGGGCCCGCTACACCCGGCCATGGGCATGGCCTGCGAGGCTCCGGGCCTGGGCGGCACCTACACGACGCTCACGCCCCTGCAGCACCTGCCGCCGCTCGCCGCGGTGGCCGACAAGTTCCACCAGCACGCGGCGGCCGCGGCGGTGGCGGGGGCTCACGGCGGCCACCCTCACGCGCACCCGCACCCGGCGGCCGCGCCGCCCCCGCCGCCCCCGCCCCAGCGCCTGGCAGCCAGCGTGAGCGGCAGCTTCACCCTCATGCGCGACGAGCGCGCGGCGCTCGCCTCCGTGGGCCACCTCTACGGGCCCTACGGCAAGGAGCTGCCGGCCATGGGGTCGCCGCTGTCGCCGCTGCCCAACCCGCTGCCCCCCGCTCTGCACGGGGCCCCGCAGCCCCAGCCGCCGCCGCCGCCCCCGCCGCTGGCCGCGTACGGCGCTCCGGGCCACCTGGCCGGGGACAAGCTGCTGCCGCCCGCCGCCTTCGAGCCTCACGCCGCGCTGCTGGGGCGCGCCGAGGACGCGCTGGCCCGCGGGCTGCCGGGGGGCGGCGGCGGCGGCGGCGCGGGCGGCGGGGGCTCGGCGGGGCTGCTGGCGCCCCTGGGCGGGCTGGCGGCGGCCGGGGCGCACGGTCCGCACGCGGGCGGCGGCGGCCCGGGCGGCGGCGGCGGCGGCCCCGGGGCTGGCGCGGCGGCCGAGGAGATCAACACCAAGGAGGTGGCGCAGCGCATCACGGCGGAGCTGAAACGCTACAGCATCCCGCAGGCCATCTTCGCGCAGCGCATCCTGTGCCGCTCCCAGGGCACGCTCTCCGACCTGCTGCGCAACCCCAAGCCGTGGAGCAAGCTCAAGTCGGGCCGGGAGACCTTCCGCAGGATGTGGAAGTGGCTGCAGGAGCCCGAGTTCCAGCGAATGTCGGCGCTGCGCCTCGCAGGTAGGAGCCCGGCGCACACCGCCCGGCCCCGGCACGCTGGCTCGGGGCTCCCCGGAACCAGGCAGCCCCGGCCGCCCCCCCCCCTCCACGTCCCGGCCGTTCCCCCGCGGGCCAGCTCGGGGAGGTTAGGGCGGGAACCGCGCCCCTGCCCGTCGGCACCGTCGCCGAAAGGGAGGAGAGGGCTGTGCCGCCGCCCCCGCCCCTCCCGCAGCCCCCAGTCCAGCCAGTCCGGGAAGCCAGGATCCCCGAAGCTTCCTGCAGGGCCGATTATTGTGTGTGTGTGTATGTGTATGTGATGGGGGGGGGGGGGTACGGGTGCGGTGCCCCAGACACGCCGTCGCTGTCCGTTCGGGAGCCACTCTCCTCCTCCGAACGGGCCCTGTGTGTGGGCCTCCAGCCCCGGGCGGGGAGCGCGGGCTGCACACCGGGCGCGGGCGCGCGGGCGGCCAGGGCCAGGCCGGCGCTCAGCCCCCGGCCCCAGCGCGCGCATCTTTGTGGTTCAGCCTCCGCGATCGATAGCCCCCTCCCCATCTCCGGCCGCTGGCAAAGGTCACGGGAGAGCCGGCGGGGGAGGGGAGGCCGGGGAACCCTCGTCCTGCGGCCCAGAGGCCTTCACACCCCTGCCTGTCGCCCGCTGGCGCGTTTGCTCCCGGCCTGGATGCACACTCCCCTGCCCGCCTTGCTGTTTTGTTTTTATGTTTCTCTCATTTCTGCCTCCTCTCTGTCGGCCCGGCCTGCTATCTGTTTATTTTATTTTTTGCTTGCTCCCCGTTTTTCTCCCGTCCCTCCGCGTTCTTTCTCTTCTCTGTCACTCTTTCTGTCTCTCAGCCTCTGTGTCTGTCTCTCAGCCCCCAGCCCCTCTGGGGACCCCACTCCTGCCCCCAGAGAGGTGGCTTGCCCAAGCCTCCTTCTCTTGGGTGCCTGTGGGGGTGCAGGAAAGCAGCCCCCCTGTCCTTTCCAGGGGCCCGGCCTCTCTCTGAAGGGTGGTCTTCCCCAGGCGGCACCGGGGAGGGGGCTGCAGATGCTCCAGCCACCGGGACAATAGCTGCCTCGGGCGCTGGATCGATGGCTTCTCTGAGCACAGGAGCCAGTGGGGCAGGATGGCGTGGGCTAGGGCTTTCGCCAGGCACCCCTCAAGCAGGGAGGCAGGGGGGGCCTGGGCTGTGCCCTTCCCAGACAGGGGGGCTGGGAACAGGGGGCCTGTGTTTCTTCCTCTCCTCCCCCCAGGCACACTGGACAACTGGGGAGCCTGCACCTATTCCGAAGCCTTAGGTGTCCCCCCCCACCCCCGCAGTGAGGTGACTAGCTGAGCCGCCTAAGGGCTTCCTAGGTGCTCTGCCGTGGGGAGCGGGGAAATGAACTCTCCTTATGTGGCAGATGACCGAGTGTGTGGCGAGGTTATTGTGATGGGTTAGGAATGGCCTGGGGAACCTGCACCATTCTGTGTAAGGGCAGCCCCAACTCTGCCTCGCTCCCCAGGATACATGCAATAATGTGTGTGTGTGGGGGGATGTATTTGAAGGGGACACTCAGTCATGTCAACACAGCCATAGCCGGCTGTGAACAGAGTGGGTGACATCGGGCAGCAGAGAGCACCACCACCACCTCCCCCTGCCATGCTCTGGCCAAAGGTATCTCCCACACGCATTAGATACTAAGGGGCACTTGTTAAATGGGCAACACGTGGCGTGGCGCCTGACACACTGCCACCTTCCCCCTCCTCCCCAGAGCCTGTGTTTTGGGGACATTGTGTTCAACAGGGGTGCATCCCGAAGAGCACACGATGCTTCCCATTTTTCTCACTGTCACGCTATGTCACTCCCATGGCCGTGAACGGTATCTCAATCTCATGTTTCCGGCCCAAAAGATAGTCCAGGGCCTCAGAGGGACCAAGCGCAGGTGGGAAAGCCCTGTGGAGGGTGCCGCTGCTGGAGGGGGGTGGGGGGGCTGGAGTCATGGTTGGTGTCGTCCTGACTCCAAGTCTGGGCTCCCCTTCCCGCCGCCTGTAAATCCAGATGCTGCAGCCCAGGCCGCGGGCTGGCCTCCCTGAAGAGGCAGCTCCAGCCATCGCCGCCTCACCCTCGGAGCCCAGGTTTCTGCTTTGGGGAAATAAGAGTCAGAATTGGGGGCTGAGGGAAGCAGAAAGGGAGGGTGCAGGGCCTGGCCGAGCTGGGGTGGCGGGGATAATGAACCGGTCAGCCGGGAGTGTCCCTCATTCTGGGAGTGTCCCGCACTCCGCTGCCTTGGCCCACATGGTGACCCCCCCTGACCCCCGACCCTCCTGGTTCGTCCACCGCCGGGGCCCTCGGGGCCTGCCGCATCTCTGGCACACTTGGGGGGCCGGGCTCAGGGGCGCGGGCTGGGACCTGAGAGGTGGTGGCGGGCTGGGGGTCATTAGCACCGGCCGGCATAGAGGCCTTTGGTTCCAGTCGCTGAGCAAATGAAAGCAGTTAAGTGGCGGCAAATCTCGGCTGTTAGAGCGAGGAGACAGGGCGCAGGCCCCTCCTGAAGGTGCAACCCCGCAGGGGGCAGCCCCAAGGCCTCCAGGTGCCCCCACCCGCTCCTCCTCCGCACATTTCAAACCCTGTCGGGGAGAGCTCAACGCCCGTCCTCTTCCCGACCCGGGCCAAGCGAACGCTGCTCGCCTTCCCCGCGGCCTCCTGGCCCCGGAGAATCAAGAGCTTTGCGCCCGGCCTGGCCCGCACACCTGCCCGGCTCAGGGCCGCGGCGTCTGGGTGTCGGATTCCCATTCTGCGGCCAGGAGAGAAGGAGGGCAGACACATGCAGAGACACGGGGAGGGAAAGGGACCGAGAGGTAGGAGAAGCAGAGTGACAAAAACAAAGAACACGAAGAGGTGGACCTGGAGAGAGAGGGGCGGGGGGGGGACCAAAACGGTAGGGGACAGTATGAGGGTCCGGGTTGTAGCTCCGCTGTCTGGGGTCCGAAGGGCCGGGGCTCTGCCTCTACCCCCTCCTCTCTCTCTCCCGGATCAGGAGCCGAGGGGGAAGGGTGCTGCTCTCTTTGTTTCTGCAAAGCACCCGAGAAATCTGACCAGGTAGACCTCCGGGTCCCCCACCCCCACCCCGCTACTCCACCCCCGGCCTGCCTTTTCTGCATGCCTCAGTTTACCCATCTGTAAAGCCTGTCCATTAGGGGAGCCAGGTTCTGGGTCTGACATTCTTAGATCCCAGGAACCCCTAGTCTCGACAAGGCCAGTCCTACAGCACCCCCAAACCCACTGCCATGGGGTCCTACGATTTCCCCGCAGCTTCTAAGCTGCCTCCTCTTCGAAGCCCTCCCTGCTCCGTCTCAAACAGTAATTATGGGAGAGGGGCTGGGGGAGGGGCAGCAGGCTCCTGGGCAGGGGCGGGGCGGTCGATGAATTCGAATTACCGTCTCTAATTCATCACCGTTGCCCGGTCGATAGCTTCGGCGGGCTTCAAATATTGTTTAAATTGCAACTCCGGAGGAAAAAAATATTTTTTGTAACTAATCAGAAAAAAAATATGTGTAAAATAAAATATCAGACGAAGGCAATTGAAAGAAGGGCCCTCTCCATCCCCTAGGCCCACTGGTGAATCCAGAGCCCAGAGTCGCTGAGGGATGATAGAGGCCAGTGTGAGAGGGGGGCATTTCTGGAACCAAGCTGCTGATGGGGGCCGTGCGGGGATGGTGGACACCATGCTGGTGGGCAGAGCAGTGGTCTGGGTGCGGAGGTCTGGAGAGGGTGGTAAAAATCTAACTTGAACTGCAAGGCGCCCTCCACACCTCTCAGAGCCTGTTCCTGCCCCAGCCCCACCCCCTGGAAAAGTCATCCCAGCAGAGAGCTTAGGTTAGAGACGGGGACTCGCCTGGGCTGCAATACTGACTGATCCTGAGCAGGGTCTGAGCCTCAGTTTCCCCATCTGAGAAATGGGCAGAATCAGATACCAACTAGCAGGTGCTCACTGAGGTTAATCTAGTCAAACCTTCTCCCATGGAGGTCCTCAGACCCTGCACCCTGAGGCTGTGTGGCTTAATCACTCCCTCACACCCACTTCTCATCGTGGGGGGCGTCCTGGTTTAACAGTCTGGGCTCTGTTGGCTCCAGGGAGACTAGGCAGGGGCTGCTGGAAAGGGCCTGGAGTCCGCAGGGGACACCATAGGCCCTCACGGGGATGCACAGAGTAGGAGGAATCTGGGTCTGGGGCTGTGTGTGCCAGAGCCATATGGGTTCCCCCGAAACCAGCCCTCTACTTCCAGACCACCGAGCTGGGTTGGGTTCACCCCCTCATACAGAGTGGGAGGGAAGCAGAGGAGCTTACTGGGGAGCTGAAGCCCTCTCCCGTCTCTCAGTCGGCCCACCAAGAAGGAAAAATGGAATCATCCAGAATGCCTTTTAAGCCAAACAGGGTTATTGTGCCCACTGAGCAGCCAGGGCTGAGAGGAAGGAAGGAAGGGATTTGCCAAAGCCACAGACCCAGTGAGAGAAGAGGCACCAGGACTGGCATGAGGGTGAGCAGACCCAGCTCCCAGCTGGGAGGGGTTGCAGCCCCCCAAGCCTTGAGCTGCTCAAGCTCCCACCTCCTGCAGGGATGGAAACATGGCAGGCAGGTAGCCCCGTGGAGACAAAGGCTGGGGTTGATGCTCAGTGAACTGAGGGGAGGACAGTAGCAAGGCTCTTAAAACCACAACTCGGGGGACCCTTGGCCGAGTGGACAGTGGGGGCTGGGGAGGCCTGTGCTCCTCACAGCTCTCTGAGGACGGCAGGATGGTGGGCCCACCCGAACCCGTCCCCCAGGGACCAACCAGAGACCCTCACTCAGGGAGTGTGTGTGTGGGGACCAGGTTCTCTTCCTCCCCTGCTCCCTGCCAACTCCAAGCCACCGGGAGCCCTCCCACCCCCAGGCTTTTCCCCGGGGAACCTCCCCCTCCTCCGGGCCCCTCCCTCCTGGATGCCTGACCCTCAGGGTGGTCCTGGGCCCAGAGCTGCAAGTCCAGGACCTGCAATAGCCCCTTTCCACCTGAGGGAGAAATGGATGGCCACTCCCTCCCCTTCACAGAGAAACACACAGATGCGTCTGGGGGAGTCCTTTGCAGGGCAAGGGGCTGGAGCTGACCTTTGGCTTCTTTATTCCAGAGGAATAAAGTCCTAGAACCAACCAAGGCCCCATCCTTCTCCTCCTTAATCTTTCCCACTCCTGTGCTTCCTGCCTATCAGCCACCACCACTCCATCTCCTGTCACTGCTGCCTCCTAGCCGGTGCCCAGGCTCCACTCTCACCCTTGGTGTCCTCTGCCCTCCGCCCGGCTGGCCGCCCACCTGCAGGGGCCTTTGATAACCATGTTGGAGCTCTTTCCTCCTCTGCGTGGAGTCCTGGCAGTGGCTCCCTGAGCCCCTAAGAGGTGACGCAAGCTCCTGCCACAGCCTTCAAAACCCAGATCCCTACCACGGGAGGGGAGGGTGGAAGGGCAGTGCCAGCGAGTGGAACCGGGCAGGCAGGCTGGGAGGGGGCGGCTCAGAGCAGCGGTAAGGATGGAGGCTGGGCCCCTGCAGCTGGCGTCTTTGTATGTAGCCAAGAACCTGAGGAGCTCAAGCTGTTTGAATCAAGTTTTTAATTAAATATGGCCCTTGATCAATAAGGAAGGCAGTGCTGGTGGGGGAGGGGAGCGGCTGGCCGGGGAGACCCGCGTGACCTCCTCCAGTCCCAGAACACCGGCAGCCTCAGTTTCCCTTCTTCCTAGGAGTTATC
>PVJN01043392.1:0-17817 GCA_004026805.1 Lasiurus borealis | reverse complement strand
ACTGCACCCCTGCTGACCTGATCACCCCCAAATGTCCTGGGAGCTATTGGAATGAACCCTCAACTGCCCCCCCTTGCTGACTTTGTTGTCCCAAACTTCCCCACACCCCGGCCTGGTCACCCCACTCAGCTTGCTGTTCAATAGTTTGCTTATCCCTCACTAACCCCCCAGATTGCCCAGTTGCCCCACACAGTCTGCTTGTTCAGACATTTGTTTGTCCCTCAGGCTGGCCCTGGGCAGCCGGGCAGCTGACACCGAGGCTTGCCTGTGTCTCAGGCTGGCCCTGGGTGGCTAGGGAGCTGAGGGCACTAGGTAACTCCAGAGGCAGGTGCACAGAGTGGCCAGACCCACCTGAGGTGAGCCCAGCCATGCCACTTGCCTGCTGCCCTGGTGGGGCTGAGGGGACTAGGTGCCACCATTTTGTGGCTGTGAGCACTGTCATCTTTGAGGGCATGACAGTCAATTAGCATATCCCCTCCTTATTGGCTATGGGCACTGCCATCTTTATGAGGGTGTGATGCTCAATTAGCATATTCCTTCTTTATTAGATAGGATATAATTTCAAAAATAACTTCTGCAGATCCAAAGAATCTGCATATGGTTTCTTGGACAATAGGCAATACTGGAATTAAGAATCCCTGATGTATCACTACTTGTGCCCCATACCTTCCTCCATATCCCCCATCTTTCTCACCCCAGTAATCACTGAAACCTATATAATTTTGTTAACCAGTGTCACCCCAATAAATTCAATATAAAGAATAAAAAATAAGATAAAATAAAACTGTACTAAACATTTAAAAATAGAATCCCTGGTGTAAAAGAACCTCTAAATTTTCATTCATTTGATATCATCCTACCAAGTAAAAGAACTTTGAGTAGTAATCTATACCTCATGGTACATTCAATCTTTATTACAATCTGTCAAAGTGGACATTATTATTTCCATCTTATAGAAACAAATCTTAGGCTCAGAAAAATTCAAAGACTTATTCAAAATGACAAAATTATTAAATATGGAGCAGAAACTTGAACCTGAGTCTTCTAATTAAGTGTATGCTGGTTTGAGTTAACGCCCCTCCCATTATCCCTGCATTGATTTGCCCAACCCTTGTCTTCTTAGCATTTGATTGATGGTCATTGTTAATGTAGATAATATGGGCTCCCTTATAATCATCAAGAAGTGTTTGCAAGGCAAGGTCTCATGTCTCAGTAAAGGCAGTCACTAATGCCATTCTCAGCTTCATTTGGAAATTTCTAACCAGAGTTCATTAACCTGTCAGCCCCAGTTTCTTCTGAGCACCGCACATACAACAAAACCGTGCAAATCAAGAGAAACCTTAAACAGGCTTCATATATCTTCCTTTGTTACTCTTTTTTCCTTATTCTTTTGTTACTATTTTTCTTCTCTGTCATTTTAAAAGTAAAATTCGTGTGCCTCTCATTGGTTGTGAAATTTTGTTTTCACTGTATATGTTTTTCTGGAAATTCAAGTACATTCAACTTTTTTCAAACACACTCAAAGACTAGAAAGCCAACCTTATCCAACTCAACAAATCTCTCCTGTGAGATTGCAAAACTATTTTTCTTAAGTATAACATGGTAATCCATACCTCTTAGCACATATATAAATAAAGATCTGGAAGTTCTGCAGATCGGCTTATGAAACTAATAAATTAACCATGATAGTATTTTTGCCCATGGTTTCTGCAAAATCTAAATAATTCTCTGAGTTGATGGAGAAATGCATTGTGTTTAGTATCTACTGATTGGAATGTGAGAGTGAGGATGATTACAAAAGTACCTTACCTTCTTCCTCCTTAATATTGCTCATTTCATTCTATTGTAAAGTTTGGGACTTATTTAACCTCCATCTAAAAGATAAACCATCACACCTTGCCTATTTCTGTGAGATGAACTTTTGCTCTATCTCCTCCCCATTTCTTACTCCGTTTTCATCTTCTCCGACACATTTTTGAGGTAATTTTCCCCATGACCTGGATTTCTCCAATTGGACATATTTGGATTTGTTCAGAGGAAGCACCAAGGTTATTTTAATATACTGATTTTTTGCCAGCAACATGGGAATCAGTACAACTGCCATGAGCTATAATATGGGTCCACTACTCTCTCTGAGAGCAGCCCAGAAACCAAACCATCCCAGAGAGGATACTCTGTCAGAGATTTGCAGCTGGGACCTGCATACTTTGACAATCCCCTATTCTTAGAGAAGTTACCCAACAGCGCCTGTAATATGAGATGGAAAGTATTCTCTCTGTACCATAGCTAAAGTAGCGATCACAGAAATGAAAGTACAATTACAGAAAATTATCCCTGGGCTATGACCACATTTCATGAGCATTTTATTGCCATCACGACTCATGATTTCAATTTCAGGACTGAGAGTCTCTGCTGAAGTCCAATTTAAATCCTTAATATGAGAATCTGAGCTTTACAGGCATGTGTTAATGCAGAGTCAGCCAATTTGAGTTTAATTCTCTTGGACTGAGCACAGTTATGGGCTGGGAGGGAACTTAGGAGGTTGTCTATGTATATGATACTGTGCTAATCGTGTGTGATATTTTCTCTTTTACTTATGATCAACCACAAGAGTAGATTCCAGACTCTTGTCCAGTTTTCACTTGAAAATGATGATATTTTATACCAGAGTTCTTAATATCTGAGTTTTCATTTAAAGGAAAACTTGTCCTTGTTTTTGAAAGTAAGGGCTATGCTAAAGTATTTTCTAAGTCTCTTTTTAGAAAACCCTCTGAACACCTTTGAAAATAAAAATCCTAATCTTTTCCTTTGAATAATGTCAAGATAGAGTGTACTTCTGGAAAAATATTGATATATACTCAAATCAATTCATCTCTATTTGTCACTGATTCTCTGTGTGCCTCAGACAAATTGCTTAACCTCACTGAACCTCAGTTTTGCTCAACAAAACACCATAGTACCATACAGATGGAAGATTCAGTTGCCCTTTCGTTTATCATTGAAAAGAAGCATTGAGTCTAACAGATATGAATCATTCCTACACATACATATATACACACAGCCCAAGACCTGTTAAAATTTATATAATGAAAATGTACAATTCTTGACAATCCAGTAATCTGGAATTGCCTCTAATCTATTCCAAAGCTGATGTTTTCTTCTGAGTTTAACCCTTTGTAAACATCAAAAAGTCTTAATAGGGTGCAAGATTTTGATGTCATGCCATATGCGGCATTGCTCTCCTTTAAAAACAAATAAGGCTCTCCAAACTGGAAAAAAAAATCAAATAATTGTTTTACTTAATTGCTAGGAACAGTCTCCCTAACTTCCACAATTTGCTTGACTGAGATGATCAAGGAAGGCTTCTGAGAGAAGTTGACATATTTGTAATTTAAGTGGGAAGGGCATTTCAGGTTATATGAATGCCCTGCAGTAAGATACAAAAGAAGGAAAACATAAACTTATTTATCAGATAACATGCAGTAGCATTTGATTTAAAGCAAATGATTCTAGAGAACATCAGTCCCTCAGAAGAGGTCCACTATACCACAGAAAGGTCAGATTTAACATGTGATAAGGAGAGAAAGAAGTACATAACCAGACAGCTGGGGAGACAAAGAAACAGCCCACATATGAAAGAAAAACAGACATCGCCAGAAAACAAAGTAAACAAAATGGAGGAGAGCAACCTGTCAGAGAAAGAATTCAGAGAAATGGTCATAAGGTGGCTGAAAAGAATGGAAGACAAATTTGATAATATGTATAAGAACCAAGAGGAAAGGAAGAAGAACCAAGAAAAAATGAAAAATGACATTGCTGCTTTAAAGAATTCAATAAAAAGCAAGAGTAGAATAGAATAAGCAGAGTATGGCATCAGTGAGCTAGAAGATAAGGTAAGAAAAAATAGCCAAGTAGAGCAGCTTCTAGAAAAAAAAAAGCATGAGAGCCAAAGGGAACTTTGGGACAACATGAAATAAAACAACATCCACATAATAGTGGTCCAGAAGGAGAGGAAACTGAGCAATGAATAGAAAACCTGTTTGAAGAAATAATGACAGAAAACTTTCCTGATATAGGGAAGAAAAAAACACACAAAAATCCAAGAAGCTCATAGAGTCCCAAGCAAAATGAATCCCAAAAGAATAACACCAAGGCACATTAGAATTAAATTGGCAAACACTAATAACAAAGCAAGTATCTTAAAAGTGGCCAGAGAGCAATGGAAACTTACCTACAAAGAAAGCTCCATCAGACTAGTAACTTTCTCAACAGAAACTCATCAGGCCAGAAGGAAATAGGATGAAATATACAAAGTCATGGAAAGGATATGAATCTAAGAAAACTGTACCCAGCAATGCTATCAATCAAAATTAAAGGTGAAATCAGGAGCTTCACAGGTGAAAAAGAGCTAAGGGAATTTATTACCACCAAACTAGCAATGCAAGAAATCCTAAAAAGTCTGCTGTAAAAAAAGGAATAGGAAGTGAAAAAGGAACTCAGTAGTAAAAATAAAAATGGCGACAAATAAGTACCCATCAATAATAACTTTAAATGTAAATGGATTAAATGCACCAATCAAAAGACATAGAGTAATGGATTGGATAAGAAAACACTACCCATATATCTTCTGTCTAAAGAAACTCACCTAAGAAAAAAGATGCACACAGACTGAATAACCAGAGAGATCAAGGAAGAAATAAAAAACATCATGGCGACAAATCACAATGAAAACACAACAATCCAAAATCTATGGGATACAGTGAAATCAGTCTTCAGAAAGGAGTTCATAGCTCTAGAAGCTTACTTAAAAAAAAAAAAAGAAAAAGAAATAATGGTAATAAATTACCTAACCCTACAACTCAAAAAGTTAGAAAGAGAGCAACAAGAAAAGCCCAGTGTAAGTAGAAGGGAGGAAATAATAAAGATCAGAGCAGAGATAAATGACATAGAGACCAAAGAAACAATACAAAAGATCAACAAAACCAAGAGGTGTTTCTCTGAAAGGATAAGCAAGATTGATAAACCTCTAGCCAGGCTCATCAAGAAGCAAAGAGAGAGGATCCAAATAAACAAAATAAAAAATGAAAGAGGTGAAATAACAGACTCCACCGAAATACAAAGGATTATTAAAAAATACTATGAACAACTCTATTTCAACAAACTGGACAACCTGGAGGAAATGGACATACTCCTAGAAATATATAACCATCCAAAACTCAATCAGGAAGAATCTAAAAACCTCAATAGGCCAATAATTATGGAAGAAATTGAAGCACTCATCAAAAAGCTTTCAGCAAACAAAAGCCCAGGGCTAGATGGTTTCACCGGCTTTGTATTCTAGTCTATACAAAGATGGATTTACCAAACATTCAAGGAAAAATTAAAGTCTATCCTCCTCAGACTATTCCAAAAAATTCAAGAAGAAGGAACACTTCCAAACACCTTCTATGAAGCTAGCATCACCTTAATACCAAAACCAGATAAAGACAACACAAATAAAGATAATTACAGGCCAATAACCTTCATGAACATAAATGCCAAAATCCTCAACAAAATCCTGGCAAATGGGATCCAGCAGTACATCAGAAAGATCATACACCATGACCAAGTACAATTTATCCCAGGAATGCAAGGATGGTACAATATCTTTAAATCAATAAACATGATACATCACATAAACAAATTGAGAGATAAAAGTCACATAGTCATATCAATTGATGCAGAAAAAGCATTTGACAAAATTCAATAACCTTTCTTGATAAAATTCTCAACAAGGTGGGAATAGAAGGATCAGACCTACACATAATAAAAGCTATATATGATAAACCCACATCTAACATCATACTCAATGGGTAAAAACTAAAACCATATCCCCTAAGAACAGGTACAAGACAGGGATGCCCACTCTCACCACTCCTGTTTGACATAGTACTGGAAGTATTAGCCATTGTAATTAGACAAGAAGAAGAAATGAAAGGCATCCAAATAGGAAAAGAAGAAGTAAAGCTGTCCTTTGCAGATGACATAATATTGTACATAAAAAAACCAAAGGACCCCATCCAAAAACTAATAGATTTAATAAGTGAATTTGGCAATGTAGCAGGGTATAATATATGGCATTTCTATACACCAATAGTCAAGTCACAGAAAGAGAGACTAAAAATGCAATCCCATTAACATTGCACCAAAAAAAATTAAGATACAGTGGTACCTCGAGATATGAGTTTAATTTGTTCTGTAACCTTGAGACATGGGAATCTATGAGATGCTCAAGGCACGGTAAACTGGTGGGTCATGTGCAGCTGGCCGATCCACGCGATTACTCCTATCTCAAATGTTGCTCGTATTTCAAAGCAAAAATCGCTTGCTTGATGGCTTGTATCTCAAAAATCTCGTATGTTAGGGCACTCGTATCTCAAGGTACCACTGTACCTAGGAATAAATTTAACTAAGGAGGTAAAAGTCCAATACACGGAAAACTACAGGACACTCTATAAAGAGATAGAAGAAGATGTAAACAGATGGGAGAACATACCATGTTCATGGATTGGGAAAGTCAACATCATTAAAATGTCCATACTATCCAAAGTAACCTAAAGATTTAATGCATTCCCATTAAAATACCAATGACATATTTTATAGACCTAGAAAGAACTTTCAAAAAATTCATCTGGAATAAAAAAAGACCCTGAATAGCTACAGCACTTCTGAGAAAGAAGAATAATGTAGTGGGATCTCAATACCAGATTTCAAGCTGTATTACAAAGCCACCGTTCTCAATACAGCCTGGTACTGGCACAAGAACAGACATATAAACCAATGGAATAGAATAGAGAATCTAGATATCGACCCAAACCACTATACTTAATGAATTTTTTCAAAAGAGGCATGAACATACTATGGAGTCAAGCCAGTCAGTCTCTTCAATAAATGGTATTCGGAAAATTGGACAGACATGCAAAAAATGAAACTAGACCATCAACTTACACCATACACAAAAATAAACTCAAAATGCATACTGGACTTAAATTAAGACGGGAAATCATAAAATTACTAGAGGAATCACAGGCAGCACAATCTCAGACATATGCTGAAGGAACTTTTTCACTGATACTGCTCCCAGGGCAATGGAAGTTAAAGAGAAAATGAACAAATGGGACTACATCAAAATTAAAAGCTTTTTTCACATCAAAAGAAACCATCAATAAAACAACAAGAAAGTCCACTGTATTTGCAAATGTTAGCACTGATAAAAGTTTAATCTCCAACATCTGGCAACTTATACAACCTAATAAAAGGAAGATAAATGATCTAATAAAAAAGAAAATGGGCAACAGACTTAAATAGAATATTTTCGAACGAAGACAGGAGGAAGGCTAAGAGACACATGAAAACCTGCTCAAAGTCACTAATTATCCGAGAAATACAAATCAAAATGACAGTCTAGTACCATCTCACACCTGTCAGAATGGCTATCATCAACAAATCAACAAAAGACAAATGCAGGCGAGGATGTGGAGAAAAAGGAACCCTCCTGTACTGCTGGTGGGAATGCAGACTAGTGCAACCACTGTGGAGAACAGTATAGAGTTTCCTCAAAAAACTAAAAATGGAACTCCCATTTGACCCAGAAATTCTACTCCTAGGAATATATCCTAAAAAACTAGATACACCAATCAGAAAGGATATATGCACCCCTATGTTCATAGCAGCACAATTTACAATAGCTAAGATTTGGCAACCGCCTATGTGCCTGTTAGAAGATGAGTGGATCAGAAAACTATGGTACATGTACACAATGGAATACTATGTTGCATAAAAAAGAAGCAATTCTTACCATTTGCAGCAACTTGGATGGAACTGGAGAGCATTATGCTAAGTGAAATAAGCCAGTCAATGAAAGAAAAACACCACATGATCTCACTCATTTGTGGATAATAAAGAACATTATAAATGGATGAACAAAAAGATAGATACAAAGTCAGTAAAGCATCAAACAGACGCTCAAATTACAGAGGGAAGGTTTGGGAGAGGTGAGGGAGATAAGAGAACAACCGAAGGACTTGTATGCATGCATATAAACATAACCAATGAATGCAAGAAACTGGGGGCTGATAGCATGCATGAAAGTGTGGGTGGGGGGAGACAGTAAGAGGATATGTACACATGTAATACCTTAATAAAAATGGGAAAAATAATAAGAAAAATAAATAAATAAAACAAATGATTCTAGTAGAGAAAGACAATAAGAAAATTTGTCCAAGTTCCAATGTTTAGAGAGCCTTGAATGGCAAGGCGAAGAGATCGAGTAGACCACACTATAGGCAGAGAAAAAGTCTGACTTCACTTGTTCATCCCTTCTTGCAACAAATATTCACTCATTCTGAGTACCTATTCTGCACCATCTTAAGGTGACATTTGATAAGTTAGTGTTTCATAATGCCTAGTGGAGAAGCATATCTGGGTGGACTGAAAAAGGGTGTGACTACAGGGCAAGAGGGGAAGCAAGTTGGGAGGCTGGTCCAGATGAGGAATGGCACTGTAACTGCATGTAACAGCAGCAAGTAGTATTGGGGACCTAACTGAAGAGCAATGCCTCAAGAAACATTCTTTCTTTGGCCAGTTTTTGTGTTTACATTGGGATTCATAGTGTATATCTTTAACATCACAATTTGCCTTTAAATAATATGGAACCTTATGACAGTGTACTATTTCCCCTTTTGCAGGCTTGCAGTATTGCTGTTATACATTTTACTTCATATATATTTAAATGAACTGCACAACATATTGTTATTATTTCTGCTTTTAAGTCATATTTAAAAATTAGGAAAAAAAGTCACATTTACCCACATATCCTCCATGCCTAGGCTATTTATTCCTCTATGTCGATTTACATTTCAATCTGATAGCATTTGCCTACGGTGCTATTCTGCTGTTGGCGAATCCTTCCACCTTTTTTAAATCTGGAAAAAGTATTTCACCTTCAGCCCTAACCAGTTTGACTCAGTGGATAGAAGTGTCGGCCTGCAGACTGAAGGTCCCAGGTTTGATTACAGTCTAGGGCATGTACCTTGGTTGCAAGCACACCCTCAGTAGGGGGTATGCAAGAGGCAGCTGATCTATGTTTCTCTTTCATTGGTGTTTTAACTATCCCTCTCCCTTCCTCTTTGTAAAAAAATCAATTATATATGTAATTTTTTTTAAGTATTTCATCTTCAGTTTGGGGAGATATTTTCACTGGATTTAGAATTCAGTATTGACTTTTTTCTTTAAGCATTTTAAAGATTTGCTCCACAGTCTTCTGACTTGCATTGTTCATAACAAGACATCTGCTGTCATCCATATCTCATTTTCTCTGCATGTAATGACTCTCCCCAACCCCCGCCAGCTACACTTAAGATTTTATTTTTATTACTGGTTTGAAGAGTTTTGATATGATAAAAAAAACATCCTGAGGGGTGAATCGAGAGAGCATGGAAACAGATAAGATGTCAGCACTGGGAAAAGAAGTAAAAATGTGAGTCTACAAAGATTAATTGAAACTGATAGTTGCTTCATTCAGCTTGGTGCTATCTCTTCAAGTAAAAGAAAACTATCATTACAGGATGTACCCTAAAGAAAAGTAAGCTAATACTTGAAAAGCACTGTATATACATATTTGTATAGATACATACACACATTTTGTACATACACACATTTTATACTTATAACACTGCTATGATGTAGGTATTGTTATAATTTCCATTTATATAATTAAAACTATGGCACAAAGTGATTACATAATGTTAGCACATAGCTAGTAAGTGGTAGAGTTGAGATTTGAACACAGACCATCAAATTACCAGCCATGCCTGCAGCCACTATTCCAAACATTCTCTTACAAGTGACAGTTAAGTATATCAATTGTAATATAATGACAGATTTAGATGATACCCGTGTTATAAATATTTTACGTTAAATGGGGAAAAGAATGCTACTTCTTGGACATAGAATACGCTGTTTGGCAGCAATGGCCTCCTGTCTGATTTTCAGCATTTGGTCTAAATATTGTTGTTCCTTCAGATAAGAAATGTCCATGATCTTAGAGAGCAGAATTCTAGCAGGACAATACACTGGATTATTGAGCTTCTACTCACTGGTGTCACCCAGTGTGTCCACCTAAAAGATGGAAACTTCTGCAGAGGAAAAGGAAGGAGACATGTTGGCTTATGTATCAGTCAGCATAAAAGAGAAAGGAAATAGCCGAGACCAGTTTGGCTCAGCGGATAGAGCGTCGGCTTGCGGACTGATAGGTCCCGGGTTCGATTCCGGCTGGGGGCATGTACCTTGCTTGAGGGCACATCTCCACAGTGGGGCATGCAGGAGGCGGCTGATGGATGTCTCTCTCTCACCAGTGTTTCTGACTTTCTATCTCTCTTCCTTCCTTTCTGTAAAAAATCAATAAAATATATTTTTTTTTAAAAAAGAAAGGAAATAGCAGCAAAATCTTAGTTGTAATCTCTCTGGCCTACCTATTGCACTGATAACGATAGGTATCATTTAATGTGATTCTTTTAGGAACTACATGCTTTACTTCTAGTATTTCTAACCCTTAGAATAATGACCCTCACTGCCACTATTCCAAATCTTATATTTCTGTTAACTTTTATCCATTCTTTGCAAATTACTTAACTGTGAGGAAGTATGGGACTTGGTTGGGAAGTCTGTATGGAGGATTCTCCAAAAGGTTGGAGGCCTCTAGGAGGACTCTGCGGAAGGCAGCAAGCAGTTCCTACCTTGATTTTTCCAAACAAGTCCAAGCCCTGGGTGTTTTGCTGGAATCTCTATGTTTGGTCTTTAGGCATGACCTTTAGAAGCATGTGCTTTCTCAAGGATACTTACCCAGCTGATTGTATCTAGAGGTTAAAATTAGTTCAAGTTGTTGTTACAATAAAAGTCTAAGGAGGCAGGTGAGCGGGGCTGTTTTGGTTTCTATAGCCAGGCAGCCCCTTAACCCTCTCTTTTACAGAAATGTGTGTCAGAGTGATTCATTCATCTGATACTCAGGGTCTGCTGATCAATCCCAGCACTCAACCTCCCTATTCCATATTTCCCTCATCTTTATCTTTCAGTTAATACTAGTACTTAACAAAATGCTGTTTTGAGGAGCGAATGACTCATCTGTAAAGTGCTTAGGATAGTGCCCGCCTCAGGGCAAGTACTCAGTAAGTGTCAGATGCAGCTGGTATTGTTACCTCTGTTGTTTTCTACCTGGAAGTTCCTACTTGGTCCATCCTAACCTTAAGTATCCTGCAAAACCAAGTTAGCATTCAGCCCTCCATCCAGATCAGCTTACTCAACCACAACACCTGTTTCTATGTTAGTCTACACAATTCAGCATCTCACTGGGTTATATTACCCCACATGGGCTCATTTTACCTTCTCAACTAGATTAATTTGTCACTCGCTGAATTCATGTTTGAGCACTAACCATGTGCCAAGGACTGATTACTAGGTTAGAATTGTAAATAAGAAAGGTAAAAATGAAATCTCTGCCTCATGGATCTCATATATTGGTGTAGGGGTGAGATACAGCCAAAAAATAATACAAATAAGTAAAATATATGGCTTGTTAGATGGTGACAGTGTTATAGATAGAAATAAAGCATAAAAGAGAGATAGGATATGTTGGGGGATATTATGCAATTTTGAATATTGGGGTCAGGGAAGACCTGGCTGAAATAAGAGTATAAACCATAGAGATCCAGGTGCAGAGCATTGCTGGGTGAGGATATAGCAAGTGCAAAGGCCGGGAGATAGAAATATTTATGTACAAAAAAACATCAAGGAAATTAATATAGCAAGAATAGAGCCAGCAAAGGACAGAGTTGTAAGAGGTTAGGTTGAAGGTGAAGGGGTGAGGCAGATTGAGGAGAGCCTCATACACCTTTAACTTTGCCTTTCACTCTGTTCAGATGAAAAGTCATTGAATGTCCTGAACGAAGGGATAACTGAGGCAGGAGCCATAGCTTATAAATGATGAATCAATATTGGAATTGGGTTGGAATTGACAAAGCATTCTCATATGCCTCGCAGGAGCCCTGTGGGCAGGATTATCCACGCATGTCAGAGGTGAGGAAACTGGTGCTCAGGGAAGGGTAGTAAGTTCCCTAATGTCACCCAGCTTGGGTGGCATAGGCAAGATAGAAGACAAAATTTTTCCACTCCCAGGTCTCTAAGTCTTTCTGCAGCAGGCAGAGGCTGAACCCCACTTATGCTCACTCCCAGTTTGAGACTGTGGTCCTTTAGTCCTCTTCACCATTTACCATGTCTGAAACAGCCTTTTTCACTCACCCCCTGAGTTCTTTTTTTTCTGTGTCTGATAACCTTAAATACCTCATTTGAGTAAGAACTTATGGCTAACTCATGTCAGATGGGTACTGCCGGACAGAATAGGCTTGATAATACCTTCATGTAAATTAGAAACAGCCATCCCCTCAGGGCCACAGCCCCCCTAAACATACAGCTGCATGTCATAGGGTGAATGTCAGCTCTCCCCCATTTACTCCAAGGAACTTTGCACAGTGTACAACCCTCATCATATAAATGGCAGCCTGACCCCTCTTCATGAATTTTAGTATTTTACACATCATGTAACATAGAAGAAATCACAAAATAAGGACTCAGTGATGCATGACTGATTGAAATTTTTTACTTTTTATCTCTCAATATGAAGATCCTTTAGATGTCATTTCCTGGTAAAGGACATATATTGTTATTTCAAACATAATTTTGATCACTTACTATATGCCAAGCATAATCTAGGCCAGTGGTTCTGAACCTTTTTAATGCTGCAACGTTTTAATACAATTCCTCATGTTGTGGTGACCCCCAACCATAAAATTATTTTTTGTTGTTACTTTATAACTGTAATTTTGCTACTGTTAATGATTGTAATGTAAATATCTGTGTTTCCGATGGTCTTAGGAAGCTCTACAGCAGCAGTTCTCAACCTGTTGCGACCCACAGGTTGAGAACCGCTAGCAGGGTCGCCTAAGACCATCGGAAAACACAGATATTTACATTAAAATTCAAAATAGTAGCCAAATTACAGTTGTGAAATAGCAATGAGAATAATTTTATGGTTGGGGGTCACCACAACATAAGGAATTGTATTAAAGGGTCGCAGCATTAAAAGGGTTGAGAACCACTGGTCTAGGCCATGGGGATACAGCTAAAAAATTCTGACAAAAATCCCTGCATTGATGAGGCTTATGTTTCAGTGGAGGAAATAAATAAAATAAATAAAATGAATCAGTACAAGTATGTGTTAGATTGTTATCTTGCAAAGAAGATAAAAATAAAACATGGAAGAGGTGCGTTTTAATGAGATAGCGATGCTGTGAGTGGCCAGGGCTGGCTCATAGACAAAGTGACTTTTGAGTGAAGATTTGAGTGAAGTGAAAGAGGCACTCTGATAGACAGTAATGGTCCCCAAGAGGTCTGCATCCAGATCCTGGGTCCTGGGACTGTTACCTTGTAGGACAAAAAAGGACTTTGCAGATGTGATTAAATTAAAGGTCTCAAGACTGAGAGATTATATTAGGTCTCAGCCTAATATAATCCCATGGATCCTTAGAGAGAGGGGCAAGAGCCAGAGATAGATGAGAAGGTGGTGCACTGCTATATTTGAAGTTGGAGAGAGTGGCTATCGGCCAAAGAATGCAGGCTGCCTCTAGAAAGTGGAGAAGGCAAGGCCATAGATCCTTCTCCAGAGCCTCCGGAGAAACAGCCCTCACAACACTCTGATGTCAGCCCAGGGAGACCTGTGGGGAACGTCTGAACCCAGAACTATAAAACCATAATTTTGTTTTAACCACTGGTTGTTGTAATGTGTGATGGCAGCAATGGGAAATTGACACATTTTGTGACTGGCAATATCCGGGGGAAGAGCACCTCAGGCAGGAAGAGTAGGGGGTGCAAAGACCTGGAGGTGGGATGTACCTGGGAATTTTGATGCCACTGGACTGGGCTGGAGTGAGTCCAGGGGACTTGTGGAAACAGGGGCAGGATTCCGTGAGACAGTGTGGGCCAGAACAAGGACATTGGCTTACTCCAAGTACTAGGAGGCCCGCTGAAAGCTGTGGTGCAGAGGACTAATGTCATCTAGTTCAGGTTTTAACAAGACCACTGGCCACGGTGGGGTGGAGTAGGCTGTGTGGGGGCTAGGGCAGGCTTTGCTATAATTCTAGCAAAAGAGAATGTTGGCTTGGACCAGGGGGAGGTTAGGGGAATGAGAAGCAATCAAATTCTGAATACATTTTGCAAATGGGGTTCATGGGCCAGATAAATGACAAATGATATATATGTATGTTTGACTGGAAAAGACCTTGAATACATTTATTTCGGTAATTGAAATTTAAATATGAAGAGATAGCACACTCCGAAAATAAGAGGTAATCCAGTCTCCAAATAATACAGTCTGGGTTCCACTCCTGCCTCCTCAACTCACCCAAGCATATCCTTGAGCAAGAGCTTACCTTTTCTGGACCTCAGCTTTCTCATCTGTAGTATGGGAGTACAGTGCTACCTCCGTCACAAAGACTGAGTATCAAAGGAGAAAGGTGTTCATAAGACTGTGTCTCACACATAGTAATTACTCAAAAATGTTCTCTTTCCGCATCTAAATTCATTGATTTTCAAAGACATTTTCCCATTTGTAAAATGCTCGGAGATTTAATGTGGAAAAGTAGTTGAAAACAATCGAAATGGTTCCCTTCCTGTGGGGCAGGTTCACAGAATTGCTGAGCTGCTAATATGTGTCCCTTGTTCCCATAACAGATTTCCTGAGCTCCGTTATTAAATGGTTGTTGTATTTGTCAATCTTGACTTTGAAAAAGGAGCGCAAATCTTCATTTTTCAAAGGATGAGTATTACGTGGCAATGGAATAGTTAGAACACACTCTCATCTTTTTAAAGCAGCTGTTGTCTTATCATCCTATATCACACTTCTGGGCCCAGGGGAAGCTCAGATGTTGGAGAATATCAGATGTGGTCTTTTTTTTCTCCTTTCCCTGGTAGATCTGACACACCTTTGAATCTTCAAAGGCCCCAGTAATCAATGACATGGGAGTCCTATGACCCGCATGCATCATTGTGAAGATAAATTTATTAATGTAAACTGCACGGTGTGGATAGCAGTTGGCGTGAATGAAAATGGGAGGATCTGTAAAAAGGGAGAACGAAAAGCACCACAGAACAAAGGGAGGAGAGAGACAGGGAACAGGCTGATGAAAGGCATGTGGCTGATTCAGGGCTCCACTGAAGAGAGCGACATAAAAGGGAGATGGTTGCTTAAGTAGGTTAACGTAACCCTGGTGTCTTAATTAAAATGACTTTAACAAAAGAGGAAGAGGAAAGGCACTGGAAGTTGGAAGGTTGCTTCAGTGAAAGAGCAAAAATTTACAGGGGGGAAAAGGGAGGATAAATTCGGTTAAATGTGGAGAATAAATCCCTAAGCAGAATAATCTCCAACTTGAATCATAACGGAAATCTATTGTTCTGGATGGATTTTCTTTCTCTTATTGTTGACACTATTACAGATGTCCCCCATTTCCCCTCCCTTTGTCCACCTCCACTCAGCAAAATTGGATAAAGGAAGCAATTAACTTTGGTGGCCAGTGTGGGAAATAGCTTTCTAATTTTACAGTTTGCAGCCATAACATCAAGAAGTTAACGACCCAAACCAGGCAAGGAGTTAAAAGTGGGAGGAACGAGGTTCTCAAAATAGACCAAATCCGGAGAAGAAGTCCCTCTTCTTAAATAGCAGGACAGCGCTTTACATGTCCCCTGTGTTACTGTATCTGAGATAGGAACATGGCGGTCCTGAGGGGAAGGATGACTTCATCCTGCTGTTGGGGAGGCTCATTGGGACCCTCCTCTCCTTGAATCACTACCAGATGCTACTGGAGTAGCTTGGTTTCTTAGGGTAAATAGCAAAGCAGCACCTGTTTTTCCACTTAGTAAAGTCACTCAGGGTTTTTCTATGAGTCCATCCTAGAGTAACCCAGTGACATTCATCATCTCCCAGGCTCTCCTTGAGCTGGCACATGAGAGACCAGGCCTCCGTGCAGGGGTGCACATCGACAGCCAGCGCCGTGTTCTTTCAGCTACTGAGGCATTGGCTGTTGATGTGCACCCCTGCACTGAGGCCTGGTCTCCCATGTGCCAGCTCAGGGGAGGAGAGGCTGGGTGTCGCATCCCGTCTGACCAAATGCATCCAGTGTTAACTAAAAATGCAAGGATTTTCTCTTTTCTGAGGTTACTTTAAGGGATGGAAAACTCAAAACTCCTTTGGAAAAAAAAGAAGAAAGGAGATATCAGCTTTCTATCAGATATTAGATAACATTTATTAAACATAAATATTTATTAAATGGACACTGTTTATTAAAGTGTAAAGAATAAAGCTTGCATTTGCATATAAGAAGAAACCTGAATTTATTAGAAATTATCCAGAAGCCACCATCTAACCTGAGCTGGATATGATGCACATGATGTATAATAGCACTTATTGTGGGTGTGCATATGTGGTGTGCATGTGTGGGTGGGTGTCAATGGGTTATCAGGCAGCTAGAGAAGATTGGAGGTGAATAAGGGAAGAGGGATAGCTAGTTAGAGGAACACCACAAATGAAGGCATGAAATTGTGACAAACGATGATACGATTGGGCAAGAGTAGTAGGGTTGGTGCTACAGAAGTTATCCCCAGAGAGATGCGCTGGAGCCACTTGGAATCGCTCTGCCATGGCAAGATCAATCTCTCTCCAGCGCTGATTGGTTGTTGAGCAATGTCACAGGTCCTTTAACACGTTCATAATCTTTGACCTAGTAACCTCACTTTTACTAGTTCATTCTAAGGAATTCGTATTAGAGAAAAACCAACAAGTAAGCAAGTGCAAGTTTACATACAATGACATTTTATTTGTAATAACCAAGAGTTAGAGATACCTAAATGTATGAGCGTGTGGTCAAATACATGCCACATGATTTATTGTGCAGCTACTAAAATCATATCTACAGATATGTGACATAGAATGGAAGGAAGCTTGGCATTTATCATTAGATTTAACAAGCAAGATACAAAATAGTTCAGACTCTTCAATTTCAGCTTAAATAAAAAGTATATTAAAACCTGGGATGAAGGATACTGAAATACGACTCTGATCCAGGGTTGTGAGTAAATGAATTCATTTTTTTTAAATTCTAAATAAAATAGATTCATTATGGAAACTAGAAAATATATTAAAGTACTTACTTTCAAATCTGGGAAGCCCAGACTAAGAGTATTGAGATCCTGGTTGCTGTGATTCTCCTATCCAGTGGGCTGGTGTATAAAAGGAAATAAAAAGTCATGAAGAATCCACAGGTGGCTACAGCAGAGAAGATAGGATGGGATGCTAATAGCAGGGAATGTTGTACTAGAGAAGGAAGGAGTAGAGGCCAGAGAAGATGCCCGGATGGAGTCATAGAGTTGGCTACCCTTTGGGAGTGATTGTGGTGGAAATGAAACCAGCCATTCATAGGATGCTAGTGTCCCTCCCTTCAACAGCTGAGAAGGGGGAGGCAGGCAACGTGGATTTGGGCAGGAGGGCTGGAAGGCACAGGATTCTCAATTTGATTTTAGGACGTGTTGATTTTGAGGTGCCAGCAGGATAGTCAGGTATCATTTATTATGAAACTTCCATGGGGAAAGCACATGGCAAACACCCAATAAATACCCACTGAATTGAAAAGAATTGTTTTTCCACATGTATGTCTTCTGCTGGGGGCTGAGCTCAGG
>PVJN01043391.1:0-17817 GCA_004026805.1 Lasiurus borealis | reverse complement strand
GTGTGTCATAGCTCAAGAATCTTCTTTAACAGGATTTTCAAGTCCAAATCAACATCAAGGATACATCATCTTACAAAAATTGTTTTGGGTTACTTCCCAGTATTAATGCAATATGGGAGAGGTTAGTTGGATACTGAAATCTTGGAATTTTAATGTTTTATCACTAAAGTTCAGAATTTTTGAGATCTGGGCTGTTCCAGAAAATCCAGGATTATAATGATCATGTCCATAAATGGTGGTCCAGGATGATTCAGGTAGAAGAGAGAAGTCTAACTGGAAATGGAGATCCTGGAATTTAAGAACATCCTGCGTATTAAAATACTTGAGGGGTCCAACAACTGTGACTCAGTGGTTGAACCTCAACCTATGAACCAGGAGGTCACCATTCAATTTCCAGTCGGAGCATATGCTGGGTTTGTGAGCTTGATTCCCAATGTGGGGCGTGCAGAAGGCAGCCAATCAATGATTCTCTCTCACCATTGATGTTTCTCTCTGTGTGTGTGTCTTTCTCTCTCCTTTCCTCTCTGAAGCCAATAAAAGTGTATTTTAAAAATAAAATAAAATACTTGATAGTGCACAGAAAATTTCAGGCTAAGAATGAGTGAAAAGCTTTGAAAAAAATTTGATTTCATCTCTGCTAATCTAAGTGAAACACTGCCACTGAAGCCTGTAAAAAGGTGAGTGGCTAGGTCGGGTGCTGACAGGAAAGGCTGGTTGGCTTACATTAGGCTTTTTAAATATATTTCTTTATTGATTTCAGCGAGGAAGGGAGAAGGAGAGAGAGATAAAAACATCAATGATGAGAGAGAATCATTGATTGGCTGTCTCCTGCACCTCCCTCACTGGAGATCGAGTCCGAAACCCACGCATGTGCCCTTGGCCAGAATCGAACCCAGGATCCTTCATTCTGCTGATGCTCTATCCACTGAGCCACGCCGGCTAGGGCTACATTAGGCTTTTTATAAATCAGCCTTTACCTGGGGAAATCCCTTGGCCTAGAGTCATCAATACTGAGAATGGTTCCATTTCACTTAGAGCAGGATCTCACTGTCCAAGCTCACAAGAGCATGTTGTATAAACTACTTGTCAGGTATTCACTGCCAATGAGAAAATGGGGACTAGATATACGTTGCTTCTAGTCACTACGTATTTCCTCTTTTTTTTTTAAATAGGAAAAACATCAGTTTGCTTGGTGAGCTTGGACAATAAGGGAAGAGAGTTTTAGGATGGCGGGGTTTGATGCAGCAGGCTCTGATCAGTCATTCCCCTCATGTCCAGGATTGGGGAATACCTGCCACTGAAGTTGATTAGGTCAAGGCCTTGGGTCAGGAACTGACACTTTTTGTGTCATTCCAAAAGCAAACCCTGAAACAAGGATCTGAGTGCAAAGAGTTTATTTGGGAGGTGATCCTGGGAAACAGTGATAGCAGAGTGGGGAAGTGAGACAGGGAAGTGAAGGAAGCTAATATGTATCACCATGAGCAACTGGAACTTAATCTCACTGTGGGCTCTGAGAGACAGTGCACAATATTCAGCTCAGTGTTAAGCCACTCTAGGGGCAAGCGATATGGGCTCTTTATCCATCAACTCTCGTAAATAATTGGTTGAGTGATGCTTGAACCACAGGGTGGGGTTGGTTGGTTTATCTGCTGACATATCCAGCCTACTTCATTTGTGGATTGAATGAGGTCTGTTGGTCAGGGAAAGACCTCAGATTAAGATATATAGGTGTGGCAATTAGAAGACAGTCTGGTGGGCACCAAAATATATAGTACTGAGGGGATATGTAGGGGCACAGGTAGCATATGTTACACCTTACCCCCATTACCATGTTGTGCCCAGTTCGTGAATTGGGTGCTGTCTCTACTTTCTTTCATGCTCATGCTTTCCGACTGTGCTTGTATGACTGCCCGCTACCCTTTGTGATTGGTCCATTCTTTCTATTTTAAAAATAAATTTGTTTAATGCAATCAATTAGATTTTACGCTTCTTACTTCTGATCCCAGGATTCTCATTTTAGTTTTACTTAAAATGTGGGGCATTTAATAGCTTAATTCTTAGAATTTTGGGAATGCCTTGCTGATGACCATATGCATGGCTTCCAGGAGGTGGGGGCAGGAAGGAGAAACACATTAGTAATTAGAAAAGGAGGAACATTTAGAAACAGAGTATTTGATCTGTTCAGAACATCTTATGCAACTTGACTGCTGATTCTTGAGCTCATCTGGAAGAGAAAAGATGCAAGCTTAGCCAAGAACATTTTGAAAAAGAGTAATGGTGAAGAATTTGTCCTATAAAATATAAAAATATACTATAAAGCTACAGTGACTAAAACATTGTGGTTTTGGCATAGGAATAGACAAATAACCCAATGGACCAGAATAGTGTCCAGAAACAGACTCTTCCAAATGTGGGAGTTTAGTGTGTTATAGGTATTTCAAGTGAGAGGATAAAGCGAGGGGGTTGAGGGTGAGTTATGTAATAAGAGATGTTATTAGATATCGGTTTGGGAAAGAGTTAAGTTAGATTCCTACTCTACCCATAAACAAAAATAAAACTCAAAAAAGGAAGTAATACTAAAGGATAAAACTAAAACGTTTTAGAACAAAATATATGAGAGTGTTTTTTTTTTTTTTTTTTAATTTGGGGTAGTGAAGACCATTTGAAAGAAGATACAAACATTTATAAGCCTGGAAGAGGCTGGCAGATTTATCTCATGATAGTGAACACTTTTGTGCAAGCTAAGATAACATAAGTTATGAACACAAAAGAAACTGTCGTTCCTTTCTTTCTCTGTATGACTCTCCTATTCCCCAGGCCCTGACTGCCTCTCTGAATTTCTGCTCCTCTCTCTTTGGGTTTTCCCCTAACTCATCTCTACCCTGTTTTCACTGAGTTTGTCTAACAGTTTTTTTTCTTGGAGAAAAGCTGACTGGTCTCAGATAGACAAACAGCGAACTTACACATAGATTGAGGAAGCAATAAGAAAAATAAATGGCACAGTAGGGGAAAAGACTTGTAGTATATACAGAGTGTCCCAAAAATGTATACATACTTTAATAGCTGATAACTCAATTTTGAAAATGAAATGTATTTTAATAAACACTGCCTTTAAAATCATTCAATGTGTGTGTATACATATTTTGGGACACTGCTATGTGTAATAAAATATTAAGATTTATAAAATATGTAGGAACTATAAATCTATAAAAAGGCAAACATGTTATTAGAATATTGGATCAAGGATATACACAGGCAATTTGAAGATGTTGTAATGTGACTTAGTGGGTGCTCTGGCATACCCCTCAGATTCCCTCTTTCAGAGCGGGGTCCCCATTCTCAGATTCTGGGGGTCTTGGCATCTCGTGCTCTCAATTGAGTCCCTCCACAGTACTTGTCATTCATTTAAAACAAAAGGAAATTCTGCCATTCCTGGGAGGCAGTCACACAGAAGTCTGAAACATGCTAAAAATGGTGGTGGTGTCTGTCTTTTATAAATAAAAATGGTCTTTATAGCTATGTCTGTAATAATTGTGCTGATTTCTTAAATGTAACTTCAGGTTTTAAAAAAGATTTTTTTTTGTTGTTGAATTTTACAGAGAGAGAAAGGGGGAAGGAGAGAGAGAGAAACATTGATGTGAGGGGGAAACATGGATCCGTTGCCTCCTGCACCCAACCACGGAGACACACCATCTAGGGCCATAACTTTGGTCATTTTAATTGAAACACAATTCTCTTCCCACAGAAAAAAAAAGTGAATGACCAGTTACATAGATTACATTTTATTGTCTAAGTCAAGCCTATTTTTGGAATTTTTGAGGTTACTGAGAAATCTGCTCCACCCTTCTTATTCTCCTGGAAGGAGATTTGACCTCTGTTCAGGCTACCCTAATGACACACAGATCAGCACCAGAGGGCCAGGACAGGGGGCAGCCGCTGAATGCTTCTCCAGGATCTGACTGTCCTCAGAACACAGAAACACCACGTGGTCTGGAGCAGACTTGCAGTTATGTGATTTGGTGGAAGGGAAATGTCCCCGACAACAACAGCTGGGGTTGTAATTGCTATTTCCCTGGCAGTTCTGTGAATTCATGTGCTCATCCTCCCCCATCTCTTCCACATGCACAATGTGATAGGATGTTTACTGCCTACCTTGAGCAGCTGAGGTCCGGAAAGGCCCAGGATCACCACGGTAGGACTTGAACCCAGGTGCCAGACTGCATACCTTCCTCAGTGAAGGCATGGCTCCCCTTCCCTCTATGCTCCTTGTACAGTCCTGATTATGCCAGAGTGAAAGTATCTCTGTAAATCTTGGCCCTCTCTTGTAACAGCTGGGTGAGGGAGTGGGGCTGGTATAGTCTACCACCTGAAACATCTCTTACTGTCGAGGATTTATATCTACCTGTGGAGTCCAGAGGATGCAGCAAGCAGTTATTTAATCTTCCTATCAGATCATTTATGGGTCCATATAGAAGCAGCCTTAGATAGCAAATGGGAGATCCCTTTGCTCTTCTCACCTGTCTTATAATCCCCTGCTTTTTTTCTACTTTGTGCCTTTGCCAGGCTGTCATTCTAGAGTTGTGGTATCATGTCCTGAGGTCTTCAGGTCTTAATGTTTTTCAAAATCATCAGGAAGAGGCACCCATAAAACAGACAATCCTCTTTTTAATATTGATTACCTTCCATTGTCTGGGTTTTCTATGCTAACAGAGTTTCTATGTTAGACCAGATATCCCATCACCAAAAAGGATTTATTTGTGAAAAAGAAAGAATTGCAATTCAGTACATGTAGCCATGGAGAGCCATGTGGAGGGAGAGAAAGAAGCAGGAGGCCCTTTCTCCAGGATCTGGCTGTCCTCAGAATACAGAGGGGAAAAGGAAGAGAAGGGGAAGGACTATTACAACCATAGCTCTGTTGCAAACAAAGTTCTTCCTGTGAGGTTTGGGGATAACATAGGGTGTGCTAACTCTTCCCACAGGCTCTCCCAATTTCTGTCCAGGTTAAGTCTCTGTCATAAATGTTATCATTGTCTAGGGACAAGCCTTCTGCACAAGAGATGGCGGACTCATGTGTGGAAAGAAGTGGGCGACGTGGAAAGAAAACCTCACACTTCTATTGTGTCTGTCTCTTCTACCAGTTGGTGGGTCCTTGAGGGCAGGAATGCACCATTGTCCTTCCTGTCCCCACACCAAACACAGGGTCGATTGCAAAATAAAAGCTCAATGGACGTTGCACAAGTCAGTGAGTGAAAACACTCAGGCCAGAGAAAAGCAGACCTCAACAACATTCCTGAAGCCCATATCTCCTCCACATGTGCAGCTCTCTTGTTCCCCCACTCCCTTTTGTTCATTCATTCAGTGACATTACAACTATCCTCACCAGCTCTGGCCAGAAAGAACAGGTTGGTTCCTCACCTTAAGGAGCTTCTGAGCTGTTCTGGAGGAACCAGACAAGCCAAGCAATTATAGTCCTGTCTTATCACTGCTAGACGTGGGGTCAACAAGGGCATGGTGGGAGCTCAGAGGAAGGGCCTTCATCCAGACAGGAGAGTCAGGGAAGGCTTGAGTTCTTTCTAGAAGCTGTTAAATTCCTGGCCAGAGGAGCAGAGGGCTAGGGGAGCCAGCAGAGCAGGAGCTGGCCTGCAGTGGGGCCAACAAAACACTTGGCTATGATCACCACCCTCTGGCCAGGAAGAGGAGTGAGAAGCTTCAAATGTAGCTTTCACACTGTTTTTCTTTCTTCTGGAGAGCTGCCACGTGCCGCCACAGAGAGCATTTCACGAGTAGATGCATATTATTGCAATGTGTTTATCTAGGAAACCGGAGCCCAGCTCCAGCATCTGGTTTTCAGCACAATCCTGAATGAAGTCCAACTTTCCAGTTGGGTTAATAAAAATAAAACTTGGGAAGTTGTGGGCTGGCTGCATCAGGGGTTGAGTCCTGGGCTCATGCAGGGTCACAGATAGCGGGACCGGAAGGGCTTGAAGGGGTCATAGCTTCGTTATGGACTGACCATGAGGCCGGCACCAAAGACAACCTTGCACAGGGAGGGAGAGCTGCCCTGGCCAGCTCTGAGGAACACGCCTCACGGAGGAATGGATGTCTTGGGATTCTGTCTCAATCTGACAAAAGTTGACCAAACACCTACTGTGGCCAAAGCCCTGGGCTGGGTCGTACTGCAGGGGGTGAGATGCAGATGTGAACTGGCGCCTGTCCCTCGCCTGTCAGGACACAAAGCAGTGGGGGAAAGGCCCAACCAGATAATCTAACTGGTGAGTAGGACCCATGACAGCCCTTGTCAGCGCTTACTACTTTGACGCTATCAGGAGACTTGGGATCAAAGGGGGACCCATTTTTAAAAGCCAGCTTAACCAAAGTTATAGCTGGGCTTCAGGGAGACCTGGAACCTAGGACAAAATGTCCATGGCTCTCTTTGACCCTCACATCCACCAGTCTTGCATATTATTTCACTCTCCTCTCTCATTGCAGACTGGGTCTCTGCTCTCTTGAATGCATGGCAAGAGATTGCCCCACTCTCCTGAGTTCACGTGAGCCCCCTTTCTCTCTCTTCCTTCCCCAATTCCAAATTCCTTGGGGAAAGGAATTCATTGGGCTTGGAAGGTGACAGCCTCACTCTTGGTAAGCTCAGCTATGGCTATGGATCAGAGTCACATGTGTAAATGTGGTTAAGGGGCCCCTCCACCCCCGAGATCCTATTCCTGTGGGCTCTTCTTCATATAAAGTGCTTGCTTACAGTAAGATGCAAACCCCTCTGCTCCAGACCCTGTCTTTGTGACGGAGACAGGGCGAGGATGTGGGGGCTTGCCTGTTAGTATTAGGCAGGGCTGGACCCAGAGCTCCTAGCTCCCAGCCCAGTGCTCTTTCCAATACACCCTGTTCCTTTGGTCCTGATGTGAAGATAACAATTGCGAAATAGATCTGCCTATGAAGTTCCCCTTTGGGAGCAGCTGCAGGATGAGCAGTGTTGATTGGAGTTTGTTGGTGGGCTTTGGAGAGAGCTGGGAGCTAACACCAATGTGTGGCTGGTTGGAAGCCTTGGGGAAGCTATCGGAAGGTGGGTGTCTTAGGTTCACACACCAGGATCCCCCCTCTCTCCGGGGATCCTGGGGGAAGGATGGTCCCTTTTTCTTATCTTCTTTACCTGGAAGTTGCCTCAGGACAGAATATAGGGAAAGCCAGGCCAGGGCAGGGAGGAGGTGCCTCTTTCTCTTGAGTCCCTGCTCAAATCAGGGAATCAGAGTCATAAAAATGGCCTTTTGTGGAGAGGCTTTCCCCAGAGGCTTGACAGGAGAAATCTGGTATCTCTTGGTTATCCTTCAACTCTCCTGCCAATGACATTTTTCTTTCATTCTACCATCCTGATGTGGCAAGTGTATGCTGATGTTCCTCAGGATGTTGCCCGGTTTGTGTGCACCTTGCTGTTTCTACTTCTATGTCTGCAGCACCTCCTGACTGCAGTCATTTCGATTTCCATTTCTAGGCCTGAGCCCATCTCCAGGGCTGAGCCAATTCTGACAGTAGCCTCAGTTCCCATTCTATGGGGTATGGAATCATTTTCCTACCTAAAGGCTGGCATAGGGAGCCCCAGGCTGGGCCCCTGGTTCAGGGTTCATTTCTCCACTTTCTCTTGCTCCTCCCTTGGTCCTGCATACTTCTTCTATGTGCCCATTCTAATGACACTGGCATGGACTGTACTTCCTGTCTCACTATGCCCTGCATTGGAGTTTTCTCTCCTTTCCATATGCCTTTTTTCTATTGGTTGCAAATGTTGTTGGAAGTCAATGGATAGCATCCTTCCCTGCCAGAAACAGATCCCCTAGTGTACCAATGAGGGATTCTTACATTTTAGAATCAACTCTGTCATGTAAACATGCCCTAGATTTTATGAATCATCCTATATCAGCTCATCAATCTGAACCCAAGCAGCTCTGCCCTAGGAGAAGGAGAAAAGGAGGCTATATTCCTTTTTCTTTTGATTTTAATTCTCCCTCCCATAGTGCAGGTCGGTATCACCTGGTACACTTAAGGCTGACCTTTACTAGTCTCCTTCTTAATCCAGATACTGAAATGACATTATTTACATCTCTGCACTTGGGTCTATAAGGTTCTGCAGGTGGAGGGGCTGCTCTCTCTAATCAACTTCCCTTCCTTAGACATAGTTTCTACAGCTTTTGTTAAAGGCTGAAATTCCCTCCTCCACTTACCTCCCCACCACTAACTTACCATCCATCCAGTTGATCTGTAAGTACTTTTACCAGGTTCTGTGCTAGGCAATGAGAATACAGCAATAAACAAGTCCAACTTGAGTTCTTATCTCAATAAAACTGTGTCCTGCCTCCATCTCCCTAGCACCTCTCAGCTGAAGTGTCCACCCGTAGGCCTGGCTTATCCTTGTGGAGATGACAAAAAAAAAATGAGGGAGGAGATGATGATAATCATATAATTACATGTTTATCATCATGCTAATTGGCTAAATGTTATATAGAAAACCAAAATGAGTAACAAGAAATTGGGTGAGCTATTTAGAAAGGATTTTGGGAGTAGGCTTTCTGAGGAAGTGGCCTTCCAGCTGAGATCCGAAGGACGTGGTGGAGGGACAAAATGTACAAACAGCAGGAAATATAGCATGCTAAGGTCCTGAGATGGGCAAGAAAATGTGTCCCAGGAATGGAAAGGCAGCGTGGCTGAAGTATATCAGACAAGAAAGTGGCTGGAAATTTGACCAGGAAGGTAGACAGGAGACATTCATGCACAGCTTTTGGGGGATGGTGAGGATATTGAAAAAGGATTAAGCAAGGACTGATGTGATCTGATTTTTATTTTTAAAAGGTTATTCCAACTGCTGTGTGGAACATAGATTAGAGAGGGGCCACGGGGGAGCAGGGAGATCCAGTAGGAACTACTGCAGACTTTCAGTTGAGAGGTGATGGTGGTTTGGTCAGAGGTCATGGCACTAGAGACATATTTTTGTACCTAAAATGGGTAGATTAGAGGTGGTAGGTGAGAAAGACTCCCTGAATGACACCCACATTTCTGGTTTGAGTAGTGGTGCCGTTTACTGAGAGATGTGGAGACTGCAAGCAAAGAAGCTTCGGAGTTTGGGGGAGGAAATCCAGAGTTCAGATTTGAGCATGTTAAGATCTCTATTAGATAAACATCCACATGGGTCAAGGAGGCAGTTGGAGAAATGAGACTGGAACTCAGCAAAAAGGTTTGGGCTGAAGTTAACTAAATCCGAATATTCAACACATGGAGAATAGATGAGATTTTTCTTATCTGCTTCCCTGGGGGCTCTGCATCAGAGCGAAGGTCTCTCATGCTGTCTTGAGGACAACGGTCAGGGGTGAGGGTGCTGGGACAAGCTTCCAATAAGAGCAAGGGCTCTTGAGCTTCTGCAGGACCAGGACTGTGATTCAATTAGGGCAGGAAAACTTTCTCTTCTCCAGTGGGACCAGCCTTTCCCTAGGATTGTTCTAGATTCCATTGATTATTTTTTGCTTTGCCCTGGAAACGACTACTTTTTTAAGCAAGTCCTCTCAGAAAGTGACAAATCATGGAAAAATTCTCTTGGAATTGGGTTCAGCAAAGGCAGAGATGGCACATCTTGCTCTGTGGTGTGGAGGTCATCTTTGAGGTCACGCCACAGGCACAGGGCTGGAAAATGGATGCAGGTGGCCAGGCTGAGTCATCGCCATTCTTCACTCCTGATAAACCCCAGCATAGCTTCACGCGATGTGGAGGGAGGGCAGAGGGGGGCACTCGGATGTGTCTGTTACTCAAGGCAGGAAGGGAAGAATTGGAAAAGAAGAAGAAAACATTTCTGTGGCGTAGGAGAACACAGTGTGCTTCCAGGAGAAATGTTTTCTGCCTGGGGCTCTGCTCTCTCCCTATGGCTGAGCTATCTGGGATAGAAAACTGTTACTTGACCCAGGGACCCTCCAATGAGGGTTTCCGCTGCCATCTTCTTGACGTAAAGGACACTTTTGGGGAAGTGGAGTCCTCCCTGCTCCCCACCAGCAGAGGTTCCTGAGCTTCATCCTCAGGGATCCTGCTTTTGCTCCTCACTTTTTTTTATATATATATGCCCCCTCCCTCTTTTTTCTCTGCTCATCCTTTCTCGTATCTTTATTTCTGGATTCTCTCTCACACAATGGACTGATGCAGTGGGGAAGGGTTGATCATGTTGGCCATGGAAGTAGAATGATGGTGGGAACAGAAAGGTAATGAGGAAGGAACAGAAAAGCTTCTACATTTATTGACCCAAGAGGTACTCCTTCAAGTCACATGCTATGGTACTCAGTAATCCAGGCAAAGGTACAGGTTGGACAGTGAGATGGACACTGGGTGGGTAAGGAGAAGGGGAGCAGAGGTCTCCATGGGCACCTTTCTTAGAAGACAGTTTTTAAGGTGATATCTTGACATGACCGTTGTTAAGATTATAATGAAAGAGGATCAGAGAAGCAGTACTGAAAGCACAAGTATACACTTGTAGAGATGGAAGTCAAATTGTGGCTCCTGATGGTCCTTCTCCCTCACTGCCCTTCTCCCATCTATAGTTGCCTCTCCCTAAAGTTAAACCTGCTCCTCTTGTGGACATGAGACAATGTAATGGGCAGGCAAAACAATGACTATTGAAAATGCAACCATGGAAGTCTCTCTGGGGCGTGTTGTGGCTCAGGAAGGCTGGCACAAAAGCTCTGGATAGTAAAGTCACATCTCCCCTATTTTTTTCCTCCACCTTTTATGAGTTCTATTGAGTTAATACACCAACCCTGGAAACACATGTTAATGGCTTCTCACCTTTCTCAGAGTAAAATCCAAAGTTCTTATCATGAGCTTAAGACCCCACATGACTTTCTCCTACTACACTCTCTCTTGTTCACTCCACTCCAGCCACACTGGCCTCTTTGCTGTTCCTGGAACATGCCAGCACATTTAAGGGTATCAAGCATTTGGTGCTCCCTCTACTACGAAGCTCTTCTCTCACAGTCCTACCTGGTTCACTCCCTCACTTCCTTTAGGATTCTGTTCAGATGCTACCTTAACAAAAAGGCTTTCTTCTGGAATCTACCTCCTTCATTAGATTCTCCTCTTTCCACCTCCTTACCATGCTAAAATTTTCTTCAGAACTCTTTTTAACATATTACATAACTGTTTATTTTTTTTGTCTGCCTGTCCCTGTTTAGATGTAACTGGGGGCTACTGCATTCCCGAAGCCTAAAACAGTGTCTGGCACATGAAAGAATTTAATAAATACTTGTTGAGTGACGGACTGACTGAGGAAATCTGGTGAGAATAGATTTTGGTGACTTTTTAGGACTGATATGTAATTTGCAGAGTAAATGTTTGTCACATTTATCAACATTTTTCTTTCAAGTAAACCCTTTTTCTAATAATCTCATCTCATCAGTGCAAGGAAGTCCTCAATGTTAGGCCATGAGTCAGATTATTACTGGAAGGATTGCAAGGAGCAGCACAGGCCATCATGGAGATGCTCAAGCTGGGCCCTTGGTGGCTGAGAAGGGGCCATAGAATGCCCAGGACTTCCACAATGATCTCACACTTACTTGAATTTCCCCAAAAGGAAGCCTGGACTATGTCCCTCTCTGAGAATTAAGTGCAGGGAAGGGGTGTATTAGCTGAGATTCTTCAGAGAAACAGAAACAACAGAACACACACACACACACACACACACACACACACACACACACTATCTATCTATCTATCTATCTATCTATCTATCATCAGCTATTGGTATCAGAAAGCTGGGTAGAGCCGGAACCGGTTTGGCTCAGTGGATAGAGCGTGGGCCTGTGGACTGAAAAGTCCCAGGTTTAATTCTGGTCAAGGGCATGTATCCTGGTTGTGGGCACATCCCCAGTAGGGGGGAGGTGCAGGAGGCAGCTGATCAATGTCTCTCTCTCATCGATGTTCCTGACTCTCTATCCCTCTCCCTTCCTCTCTGTTAAAATATATATATATATATACATATATATATATATATATATATATATATATATATATATATATATATTTTTTTTTTAAAGAAAGCTGGGTAGAGCATGGACAGGAGATGGGCAAGACTGAAGAGGGGGAGGAAAGAATGGGAGATAAGAGAGATACAGATTTGAAGGAAGAGATATTGAGGAAGTGTCAGCTGAATAATCACTGCCTCAGTAGGGTAGATGGAGAAGCTATTCTAAAAATTCTGAGGTAGGAGAAGAAGGATTTGAGGGCTTGAAGGAAGAAGAGAAGAGTGATCAGGGAAGCAGGGAGACAACTTGGCTGAATGAGGGTCTACTGGAAGGTCCCTGATAGAGGAAGGGTGTGATTCTGTAGTGGGGCCAACCTTCTCCTGGAAATGACCCCCCTGCACTCCTCACAGGCAAGGAGTTTGTGGCTCAGGAAAGAGGAGACCGGAAGTCAGGGAGGCCAGAGGGTGTATGGCTGACCTGTGCTGGGAGAACTGGGACAGATGGAACCCGAAAATCATCTGAAGGTCAAGATCAGGCTAGGCAGAAACAGACAAATAAGAGGTAAGACTAGAGGCTGCACTTTCAAAGGGGGATTCCAGAGCCAGTGTAAGTGGCAGGTGGTTCCTCATGGTGACCATGTCTCTGCACCCCTGTATATGCTCTTTCCCGGGGCAAAAACACCCCCACCTTAGACACACCCTGGCAGTGGCAGCCCAGGCTCATCTTCTTCAACCTCTCAAGTGGAGATCATTACCTCCTCTGCTCCTAGCCACCAGCACCGCCTCCTCGCAGCACTTTGTAGGTTGGGTTGAAGACTACTGTGTCCATCTACTTCACCCATTCCCCACACCCCCTCCCCAACTATGAGGTTGTGACTCTTTTGGGGGACAGGCTGTGTCTCACTCACCTGTGCATCCCCTGGGCCTGGCTCAGCCCCCTATGGGTGTTGAATAACTGTCCTGAAATGAGGCTTTCCTGACTGTGACTTTATTAAGGAGCCCTGTCAAGACCTGGGGCTCCCGGGACCCCACCTCAGAGTAAGGGGAGGCTGGGTGTCTCCTGTGCCCTTTGCTTTTCCTCTTCTTTCTTTCCTAGCTTCCTAACTTGGCTCTTTCATACTGTTCTAAGGAGAGGTGATAGAAAGATCCAGATCGTGGCCTCAGATGAGTGAGGGTCCAAGCAGCCCCCAGATGCCCTGCTCTCAGCCATTCAAGCTCAGACCAGCATGGGCACTGAGGCTCCTCCAGGTGGCAAGCTGAGTGCCTAGAGGAGGCAGAGGGAGGGCAGCACACCCACCGATGCCTGAGGGACCACAGGGGGCGCCTCCTTCCCAGGAGACCTGTGACTGTCTGGAGACCTCAATATCTTGGATGGAAAAACAGGCCCAGAGAGGGCAAAGAAGCTGCTTGTGGTCGAAAAGTGAGTTCCCAGCATGTAGAGCAGCCACTCCAGGCTCAAGCTCCACTTCCCCCTGGTGTGCTCCAGTGCCAGTCACAATCTTAGTTGTTGCATCTATGAAAATGGGGATAATAAGGGGACCATTAAATGTAAAATGTGCTCTTTCATTTGTCACTGAGAGAGGCTGGGCTGTCCCTAAGATGTCTGATTTCCAGCCCAATACCTTTTGGGTCCATCAAACACATTTGGCAGAGCTGAAGGTCAAATGTTCTACTTGGGGTGGGCCACCACTCAAGGATAGCATTTCTCCGCTGACCACTGTCAATGCCATTGACTTGACTCCTGCCCAGACTATTATTATGTGATGAGGGTGCAGTAGAGAGAGGATGGTAGCAGCAAAATGGATTTAAAAAATTGCTCCCTCCAACTTGATAAGTCCATTTTTTACTCAATGAATATTTATTGAGCACATATGTCTGCCAGGCAAGGGGGATACAGTGATGAGCTCTCATGGAAATTCTGGATGGATTTTCACCTTTGAAGCCCTGACTTCTCCTGCTCCAGGTTAGTTGCAGTCTCGCACAAACGAGGAATCAGAAGGCTCCTCCCCTCCACCCCCAGTCCCAGTCCCTGCCCTCTGTAACTTGGAGGAGCTCTGTGCCTGGGGCAAAAAGCCAGGCTCAGCAGGAGCAATGCCCAGGCTTTTGGAGTCCAGCGATGACATCTCCCCACCCCCATCTGTTCCACAGCTTCCTCAGAAGTGGCACCCCTTGTAAGAGGCAGGGAGATCTGGGCTTTGCTGGGCAGGAGTTGTTGTCAGAGTTTGGCTGGACTTACCCAGAACAAAATGTAGTTGAGCTTAGGGCTGGGTCCCTCTGCCCCTCCACTTCTCAGAGAATTTAGTCTTACTCCAATTCCCTGGTCTCTTTAGAGGTCAGCTTGAGCCTTCCTGAAATGTCCCAGTGGCTGGTTCTCTCTGACTCTCTCTTTCTAACCCCCAGGCTCCTGTATTCTCTTGGTGCTCAGGAGCCTAGATGTAGAGCCCTGAGAAGTGAAACCATGGCTGATGATCCTCAGGATTCCCAAACAGCCCCTCTGAGATGGAAGCAGCTCGAGCCCAGGATGGGTATTGGAGGCCTGGAGCTTGGTACTGCTGCTCCTCTTTGTTTGCTGTGTGATGTAGGGGCAAGTCACTTGCCATCTCTGGGCTCATGTTACTTGTTTATTTGTCACTCATCCACCCAACAGGCCTTTTGATGACTCTATCTCCTAGGGCTAGTGGGTAAAGCTTCAGCCCCTCAGCATGGCATTTCAGGCCTTTCACTATCTGAGCTGTCAAGGAGGGAGCAGGATGAGAAGCTTTGCTTCTGAACCTCTTTTATTCTGCCCTGGCTTCTCAGTCCTTCAGATACTAGTGCAGCTGGTCTCCTGTGCCAGAAGGATGGCAGGGGCATGCTCAGTGCACCTCAGTGCAGAGAATTTCCTGGGAATCTTGGTGCTAAAAGACCCAAGGATTTTGAAAGAAGCTCTCCCAGTTTCTGAATTCAGGCCTAAATTCAGAGATGGAAGGAGGCATGGGGAAGCAAGTTATAAAGAGGGCTAGTTGACCAGGAGGGGCTCAGTGGGTAGGTCTCTGGATGGACAGCCCAAGGGAGAGAAGGAAAGATGGGAGGACAAGGAGTTCTGGAGAAGCCAAAACCAGAAGAGACCAGAAAGTGGTTATGTGTGGGTTAGTTTGACTCAGAAATGGGGACCTAAGTTTGCTGCTGTCTTGATGGCCAGACTTTAGGAGAGAGGACAGGCTGGACATATTGAGCATGTGTCCTGCTCTGTCACTTGACTACAGTGCTTAGTTCAGGGATTAGCACATGGCTCAAGAGCCATCCACCAGCATAAATTCTAGGACAGGAGCAGGAGCTTTGCGGAAGAGACTTATTCTTTTCCAACTGGACTGTATTCTGGAAGACAAAGGCTTAGAGTTGCTGGCTGGCAGTCATTCTCCCTTAGATGTGACATCTGAGATTAAACACAGAGGAGAGCAGAGTCAGACTGGGTAATATCATATTTGAGCCCACATGATGCTTTTTGCCTGAGGCTAGCCATCCCCGGGACTTTGTAGTTTCATGGGCCATTTTTTTTTTTTTTGGCGTGGTCCAGCTAAAATTGCAAGAATCACTTGCAACTGAAAGAGTCCTCCCCAACATAGAGCCCATGATACAGTTTGTCTTCAGGAAGACCAGTATGATAGGGGAAGATTGCTCAAGAGATCATCAGAGCTCAGTCCTATAATGACTCCATAAACTCAACTGCTGATGGCTGCTGTCTTGTGCAGGGTCCAATGGGGCCTCACTGATCCAGAGATGGCAGCCTGGAGTGGGGGCAAGTGAGGCATGCCAAGAGCTTGTATACTTGAATACCATTGAGCCTGCCTTGTTATGTCACATGTAACTATGACTAGGAAGAGGCTGAACTGATTACTGTCAACCTCTGCTGCCCAAGCTAAGGCCAGTCACATAGTCCAGAGAAAAAGTATTTATTCAACACCAAGACTGGGGCTTACTCCCCTGGCAAGCACATTTGGGGAGCATGTGTGCACCTCTGAAGGGCCCATTTAGAAACAAAGGTGAGGAGAGAAATTCTGTGTCCCTCTGATGTCCTTCATCACAACAGTCATGAAGTTGCCATTCCCTGTTGTGACTTAACCTTATCACAGCTCTTTCTAAATGGATTTCTGGGTCTCGACCTGGAAAAGTGGGGGTTCTCCTGGGAGCCAGGGCCTCTGACCTGCAGAGGTCTCCAAATGAGGAGGATGACAAGGATGAAGATACGATAGAGTAAATACTAAAACACATTACATAGAATGGATAGTTTTCTGGATTTGTACTCAGAGCGGAAATGAAATTACTTCAATAACAAATGGTCATTTTAAATGAGAACACTGTTACTCTCAACATATTTTTTGCTACCTGCATGAATGATCCCCAATGTTTAGATGTTCCAATTGTTACGTAACTTTCACTTATGTACCTAAACATTGATACCTTCAAACTGGTATTCATTTGTCAGCTATAGGATGATGATTTTGTGATCTCTCTTGGCCACTTGTTATCTACAGCTTCTAGGTGATAAAAAGCTGGGTCTCTATGGTGTGGAGTTCAGGAAGTTTTTATATAGAGCTGGCCCCTTTCCCCTCAATCTCAGGGAACTCCCTTGGATGCCTGAGGACTGGAGCTTGTCTAATGATATCAGATTGTTCAACAGGGTGGGTGCTTCTCTCCTCTCTCCCCTCCTACAGTCCTTGCATCTGATGGGGATGAAGAAAGGGTTTGGTGGCTGCTGGGTCTAGGTGATGGCAAGGATGGTCTTTTAGGAGGGATGGTGGAGGTTTTGCCCACCCTGTAGTAGTGGAGATGCAGAGAGGAAAAGTGAGGGCTCCACAGGGAGCCAGGGCCTCTGGCCTGCAGAGGTCTCAAAATGATGAGGATGACAAGGGTGACGGAATACAAGCCATAATCTTGGCCTTCAAAGCCAAAGGGGGATGCCCATAAAGTTTTTCATCTGCAAGCATAATGCCCGAGTAATAGGGGTGATATTTTTGCAAATATAAAACTGATGTATTGAATTACCATTTTCTAGTATGTCACTGTTTTTCTGTTGAGACCCAGCTACGAAGATTATCACTAGAGGGCAGGAGAGACTTCTTTAGAAGACAACAGGAGCCTGGCCACAGCTTCTCCATTGTCTGGGCGGTGCTGTCTAATCTTTCCCCATCACAGCACACAGAGAATGAGAATGTGTGACTGGCACCCTGGCTGAAACTGAAGGGGACCCAGGGACATTTGCTCATGTTAGGTAATTGTAGTAAAACACAAAGGAAAATGTTAATAGTGAATTTGTAAAGCATTCTTGTTAAACATGATCTTGCTTCCATAAACATATCTTTTTATATCTAATTTCAGGTTGATAAAATTTCTGATAAACAATTTTAATGTTTTATTCAAATTCTGGATGACCCTCATTGACAGGAAATTCTGTTTGTACAAATTGGTGATACAAAAAACTTGAAAACAACTTTATAACCACTCAAAAATTATAGCAGTTGAAATTATATTTAAGGAATATAAGCCTTTTCTCTTCTTCCATTGACAAATGCAGGGTTGACGTTTTTTTGTGACAAGGCATTGGATTTAGAACCCACCAAATCTTTCCTACTTGAGTGGACTGGAATAACAACGAAGCATTAGTCGTGAACCACACACACACATTCTTACAGCGGCCAGCCTGCAGCCAGCTTGGATGTGACAACAAAATCTCAGCTGCTGCAAAGGATAGCAACAGCCCATGTACATAGAGCGAACGTTCCCTGAGAGGCTCTGATTGATAACTCTGACCTGACATGACTATTAAGAGCATCTCCTTTCAC